>JARJDT010001134.1:0-19124 GCA_030264655.1 Leptusa sp. GC000079
ACGATAAAAATCGCCGCGAAATTATATGCAAACGCAACAAAACGAGACATGACTTATTGCTTCTCGTTTACATTTTCTTCTCTGTGCGATTCTTTCCCATTCTTCTGATATTTTTCTTTAACAAAGTATACACTTTTTACTCGGCTAGCTTTTTCCTCCTGTATTTCTACATCTGCATCCTTTTATTATTCTCCATTCTTTATTTTGTCGACCGACCCTTGTATCATTAAGAGTTTTTCTCTTCAAATTTTTTGTCCCCCACTGACTGGTTGCTTTATTTTCTTGATATATACGTTCATTGTTAGAAGAAAGGTCCTTGTTCTTGTTACTTGTTACAACGTCGCATGGCGCTTCTTGTATTGCTTTGTCTTTCTTTATTCCAATTCTTTTGATTCATTGTCAAAAGGTTTTTATTTAATAATTAAGATAACAACAAAGAATTTTTATTTTTCGGACTGAGTGTATAAGTTTAGATAAAGATTATAAATAAGAATAGAATTAATAAATATTTTGAGGACATTCAGTATACATAAATGTTTTATAATAGTTAGCGGGACGCGATGGTGCGCGCGTGAAAAATGTGCGCGCTCCCTTTTAATTAAGCGTCGGCCATTATCGCATCGTCGACCCATTTCCTCGGCCTTTTCCAGCTTTCCCGCCCCTATGGGCATTGGCACTACATCGTGTCGCTTTCGCGCCCTGGCTTTCGCCCCTAATTAATGAGATACCACTCGGAACTTTTTGTTTCAACACTTTTTGCAACTTTTTCCAACAGAATGCAGTCAAGGGGAAGAAGAATGGTAATTGCTTTTCTGTCCCGTCGCTAGCGAGATTTAAATTAAGGCATAAGGCAGCATATACGTAGCCCAATTTTAAAGCATTACAAAATGAGAAAAAAATTAGTTGCTAATGCTAAAGAGCTGATACGCTAAAGGTCGCTGCACAAATGAGTTTTTAATGTTTCTCTAGCTTTAGATAAATTAAGGATTACTACGCTTAACTACATATTAGCTTTGTATAGTGTTAGTGAAAATTAAGGACATTTGCAGTTCTCCTTAATTAAAGTTGAAAAAAATATAGAACATAGATTCAAAAAAATATTTGTTTAAATCGAAAAGGATAATTGAAAAATACATTTTTCCAATTATCCTTTTTTTTAAATACAACAGTGCCATCTTTATAATATCCTTTTAACTAAATGCACATATTGATTCAGTTAAAATTTTCCACCCTCGTTTGAAGCTAGTTTCCTCCCTCCAGAGTTTTCCACGCTTTGTATAAGTTTAGGTCTTCTTGGGAAAGACCAGAACTTGGTGTACTTGTAACCCAGATGGCATCAGAGTAAATCCTGCGTAAAACCGAGCCACTATTGATTTTTCCTTTTTGCGTGTGCGACTGCCTCCTACGACACGTACATCTGAATCACCCCCTATCGCCCTATCCCTACACCCTACACGAATACACAACAAAACTTTCCCAACTATAACAAACAGCAGCGGGCGGCAGTTCGAAGCGAAATTACTCAGTCCTAAGTTCAATTACGGCCGTAGAAGAAAATTTTCTCGCGAAGCATTTGTTTCAATTCCTTTCATTGTGTTATGTTTCGAGCGCACGAAGAGTTTCGGTGATAATTTCAAACCAGAAACGCGCGCTCCTTCCCGTTCGGGGTGCTTGTACAGTGTATACGTTTGTGTATGATCTGCTGGCGTAGGATATGTGCGAGGACGATGTGCCACGAATCGAATTCATAAGCCATGTGCCGTAATAAATGACGTCAGAAGCGCCGCGGCGCTCCATTCGGCCATGATGTCCGCTTCGTCGTCGTCGATCAGCGTTTTCGATTGTTCGAGCCCATTAACGCGCCGCTAAAACGAAGCGAGAGCGGAAAAGCGGGAACCCAGCGGCAATCGTCTGGTCGCAAATAAAACAAGTGTATTGTGCGGGTGCAAGTCGGAAAACGCAGGATAAATCTGAACGCTTCGAAGCTCGTCGTCGTGATGGTGGATGGCAATGATGCATTTGTGCCTGCCGTCGATCCGATGTAGTTGCATAGGAACAATGTCCTTCTGCCTGTGGTTGTGGTGTTGTGGTTGTTTGTAGATATTTTGTGCTCGAAACGGGGTTCGCCTCCACCGCCACGGCCACGATCGCGCAGCGAGCGTACTACGATACCGCCGTCTCCACCACCGCCAGGAAGAAGAATGCGAGAATCATGGTAGGAATGGCAAATATGGAGGAGCATGAACGGAAGGTGGTGATGGAGTTCTGCCACTTGCTGGAGAAGTCCAAGCAGTTATTCAATGGGCTTAGGTATGCTAACCGCGTATTCAGTTCCTACTTATTTATGTATGGCAATCCGCAATCCGTAAGATCGGAAAACATCTATAGTGCTATTCGTAAACAACTTCACTCTTGCATGCGGTGATTATGTTATTATTTTGTATAAACACAACCGTGGGGAAGGCGACAGATTGAATTGCTCCCAGTTGCCGTGCTGGTGCCGCTATTGCTGTGCTATAAGTGACCGAATAGAAATCCAAATAGAAAACAAGTAACGTAAACTTTTCCGCAGACCTCAGGCCTGTAACTACCTAAGAGTATTTTATTTATTCAAACGACCGACACGGACACGGAATGTTTCACGTGCCAGCACGCCAACGCCATAAACGTGCGAGGATTGAACGGAACGACAAGCCTGACAGCAACACGTTTATGCAATTAAGAGAACTGTTAAAGCGCGTGATTTCCCGCTTTCCCGCTTTCTTACATGTATTGGCATAAGTGTTTTCGCAATAAAGTTAAACACATTTCAACACGTGGGCCAAACCCGTTTCAATTTTAATGAATCACAAAATTTCATTAGGAAAACCATCTAGGAAATTCAAATTTAGTTATTTTCAAACTACTCTTTTATTCCGTTAAATGTTTTATTTGTTTGCTTCGTAGGGATTTGCCCCAGTACGGCCACAAGCAATGGCAGGCGTACTTCGGGCGAACTTTCGATATTTACACGAAACTTTGGAAGTTTCAACAGCAGCATCGTCAAATATTGGATACGAAATACGGACTGAAGCGATGGCAGATCGGCGAAATCGCGTCCAAGATCGGACAACTTTACTATCATTACTAGTGAGTTTCAGCGCGACGTTACCAAAAAAAAAAAGTTAAAAAAAAAATAAAAAAAATGCTTAACTATTTTATTTTGCAGTTTGCGAACAAGTGAAACCAACTATTTGAACGAAGCATACTCGTTTTATGCGGCCATCCGAGGACGAGCGTATTATTCACGAGCGGCTAAAGAAGACAGGTCAGAGTTGATGGTGAAAAAACTACGCTACTACGCTCGTTTCATCGTCGTCTGCTTACTGTTGCGTCGCATGAAGCTAGTTAGGGAGTTAATAATCGAATTAGACAGACATATCGCCGATTACACGAGCACCTACGAGCCGGACGATCAAATCGAATGGAGCCTGGTGCTCGAGGAGATCAAAGGATTCATCCAGGCCGATTCGTTAGTTTCGGTCTTGCATGCAGATACGAATCCGATCGTGCTTTCCCACAGGTATACCTATAATTAAACACGCCAAAGGACTCAAAGGCGGAAAATTTCACATAAAATTCATTTGTTCGTTTTAGATTGAGTCCGTTGACAACACCACCCGTCGAGAAATCGCAATACATGACGCTCACACTGCAAGAGATTCTCATCGTGGGCAGTTCATCGGAACAAGTGAAATTCTCCGAGCTGACAATGGACATGTTCAGAATGATACAGACGCTCGAAAGAGAACCGCAGGAAGACTACAATCACATATATGATGCGAGTCCTGCGCCAGGGCGCGCACCTTACGGAGTGCCTGGAAGCAAAGGGTAAGAATTGTCCACTGCGTGATTATCCACTTGACTAAGTACACCTAATGCGATTAAACAGGTATATCGAAAATGGCGAGCGGCCACGGAGGGAAAATCCGCACAAGTATCTCTTGTACAAACCGACGCTGAGTCAAGTGCTCGTTTTTCTTGCCAGCGGTTTCAAGGAATTGCCCACCAATGGTGCCCTATTGCTTTATCTCTCCGCTGACGGTTGTTTTTCGACTACAAAACATCCCGAAGACAGTGAGTATCATCGCATTATCAATATCGATTAAAAAACATTAATTTTAAACCTTTTCACTCGTTTTATTTGCAGTGGGCTACGATCTTGGTGGAGTGCTGACAAGTGCGAAGCGCGATAACGAGCACAAGAAGTCGAAGGAAGCGCACTGTCTCTACCCGGGTGATCTGTATCCATTCACGCGCCGCCCGCTCTTTGTTATTGTTGATTCTGATAATAGTTTCGTTTTCCAACATATTCCGAGGTATTTCGGACAACCGCTGGTGACGTTAATGTCACCTCAAGACACGCCGCCCGCTTTTCAAGGTACGCATTACGGCATTAATTTGTGTCCTTTGTTAACAATTAAAATAAACATTGAACATTTTTGCAGATCAACAACATAATGGTTCGTTGTTCACGTTGTTTTTGCACTCGCCCTTAACTGCCTTCTGCTACTGCTGTAACCTGACGAGCATTCCGATTCACCATTGGGAGCGATGTCAGAGCTTCGTCGATCGCTTTGTGACGGAAGCGTCGCGACTCTTTACGCGCTCCAGAGTCGGTGAGTATGACGAAGGTACGTGCGGATTAGTGGTTCTTGGCTTCTTGGTTCTTCTTCTTTCTACTACTCAACACTTGCAAATTGATTCGCTATGTGTCTTATCGATGTCTTCTTCTAATCTAAACGTTTTGAATTTGAATTGAACTGAATGATTATTTATTGATTGATAATAAATTCGTGTAAGTTGTGCATTTCTCTGAACCACTAATCCTGCATCATTGTTGTTTCATTTAATGATGTCTTATTGTGTGTGCTTTTGTGGAGTTTTTGTTGGAACACAGATTTTATAAAATAAAATGGTTAAATATGTGGTGTGGAGGTGCCAGGCAGTAATTAATCATCGATTGATTAAACAATCTTGTTTTTTTTTTAATTTTTTAAAATCACTTATTAGGATGCTTAAAAGATCATCTAAATAGTTTTTAATGGATAGGTGTGGAGGCGCTGGGCGAGTATTGATTTGCCCGGCGCCTTCACATTTAATTTTTTTTTCTAAACATATTCTTAATAAATGTTTGTACTAATTTTTACTTCTTCTCTTTTCTGGATAATGTGAAGGCTAAAGCGTCGGGAAATATAACCATTGCCCTGCGCCTTCAGAACGAAGCTTGATGATTTGATTTTTGGCGTCTTTTAAATCACTCCCGCTCCTAAGCGCAGTTATGATGCTCTCAATTATGACAAAACGTTGTTTTTGTGATTGTAGAACCATCGTATCTGCAATTCTTCGGCGACGACTTCCTCCGATTGCTCCTCCTGCGCTACGTATTCTGTGATGTGGTGCTGCACCTGCACCGCGGCTTCAAAGGCCGCCAGTACCGTCCCCGCTGCCAGCCGCCGTTGCCCGAGGCCGAACTGCTCGAGCATCCTTCCCTCCAACATCTGGTGCTCGACCTCGCCGCTCACCTCGAGGTGCGATCTCACTTCCTGGACACGAACGAGATGGACTGATCCAGGGCCACGTCCTCATGGCCGTTTAGAATCCGGGCGACGACCCATGAGGATGGACGGCTCATGACCATCGCCAACGTCATTGTGATCGCGTTGCGCGTCGCTGCAATCGCATTCAAACGCAACCTATTGCACTTGCTCCGCTGGCTGCTCGTCGTCATCGCGCTCGCGTGCCTCTATCGCCGCCGCCAGGATCTGTTCGACGTCGTGATGCGGACGTTTCGCGGACGCGACGCTCGTGTGGCAGACGATCGAGCGTTGGGCCAGCAGCAGCGGCGGCGGCACGCCGTAAATCAACGTATTGTAGTGAAAAATCGCCGCCTCCACGGACAGTTGCGACAGTTTGCGTTACGTGACGCCCGTCATTCTCCTAATAATCTAGCCATTGCACACGCTTCGAACGCCTCAGCCGACGTTATTATTATTATCATTAATCCTAGCCGTTGCCGTCGACACGTTGTCGACGTTCATAATTCTTACGTTGCGAACTGCTGCTGTTGCAAGTTCAAGTTTTCTTGCCGCTACACAAACGCGATTCCGTTTCGAGAAGTTTGCGCTACACGGACGAATGCGAATGCGAATCGATATCGTATCAAGTCGACAGTCACCAACTGTTTCATCGACATCGCCATCACTGTCATTGCCACCAGCCTTGCCATTATCAGCACCCTAATCGCCGCCATCAATTTACTAAACGAGTACAGAAAAGAAATACAAAAGCAACATTCCATTACCGCGTGCAGACAACATATAGTCATCTTTTATTCTAAGATTACGGCAACTTTATCGAATCTATCGTATTTTTGGACGCCTTTTCTTCAAACTTCTGCCATAAATATAATGAAATACTGTAAGGTGATATTATTATAGCTCAAATTTAACGTTTAACTTACAAAAATGCCATGCATGAAAAGCATTACATTCACAACAAACTATACCATGCATATGCATTCAAACATTAACACATACCTTACCAAGTTAGATGATACATTTTAACATTTACAAGACAAACTTGATCCAACTATGCGTCTTTCACAATAAGCCGCACGTATTTCCACTCTAACTAAGGAAGCAACATTTCCGTATCAATTCATAATTATACCTAAATATACAATTACTGAAACAAATTACAAGCACATTTAAATACATAACTATCTTCATCACAATGACGAAAATAAGGACTTTATCACTCACATTTCTAATGCGCACCTGGTAATAATTAACTTATACCTAAAATAACTAAATGAATAATCTACAAAAAAAACAACTTATCCTAATCAGAGTTACGATTTTCAGAAAGTTTAGCCCGTTATTAATCCCTAATGCAAATTGTTTCACTTGTACAGTAACAAAATTTGAACAAATTTAACAAGCGGTAACCATAGTTAAAGAAGTACTTACCTATATAATAATTACAAAAGAAACAAACGAAAGTTACACACATTCGATTGGAAGTCGTCGGGAGTGAGACAAAAACCATGACAATACTATACGCAACATTGTGTTCATTACGACGATTTTTAAACAAAAAGTTTCCAAAGAATTTCTTACCAAAAACACAAACAAAACAAGTAAGACCCAAACGAGAATAAATTCACATAAAGTATTAAAATTACAGCAAACATCTAAAAATTGCAAAAACGTAGCAAGTTTTCGTAGTCAAGGAGAAAAGAGATACAAATTGAATTGAATTAATTACTTAATTTTAATAATTCACCCATATATCATTATCGAATAAACTATATTGAATAAGATGCTTGTAGATGTAGATGAAGCGCAAAACGCGAATGACAAAACAACATTTATTAATTGTGGTTACCACTTGCCGCTATTCCAATGATAACTTATTAATCGAATAAATTTAATGAATGAAACCAATCTAGCTTAACATAATGTATAAACTTTATAGTTAACAACACAACAAATCTAACAAAGTGACATTATCTCAATCTCAATTGCAATAATATTAAAAACCTCTTCAAGCAAGGACACACAACTTTAATGAAAACTTTAACTTGCAAAAAACCTTACATTCATATGCGAAACTTATACTGCTGCGAGTGCATGATGCATGACAACGTAATAATTATGAAATTATATAATGATAAATGCGAACAAAAACCATAAAGTTCTTATACTTACACTCTATACATACATATATACATAGGTAATTAATTAAATTATTATAGGTTATTAACAAATTATTGCAAATGAAAATGTGCAAAACTAAACGCTGAAAATTTTAAACAAATTAAATAATGTTATTGGAGTTAACAGATTTTGCTGCGTTTTAAGTCTGAATTAAAATAATTAAACAATTAATTAAATACAAATGAAAACAATTCATATCGTCTAAATTAAACTTATATAAATTACTTCTTAGATAATTAACAAAACTAACAAATTATTAGTGTTTGTTAAGTTATAGGGAGTTTGTTCAACTTCAACCTATTTTATTTTCATTCTTTTGAATACAATTATGGCGTTTACGAACCTCTGCATACATTATTATACATAGTCGATAAGATGATATGCATAAGATATTGTAAATATTAAATTAATAATATGACTATTAATTAATTATAAACAAAAAATATCCTCGTTATTATACATATAAATATTAAATGAATTTCAAATACAAACAACTAACAAAATGAACATAAGGAAACATTCATCATAAATAATTCATTTCAAACTCGCGTTGAATAAAACTTTGCAAATGAAAACTTAAAATTAAGTACAAGCGCAAAATCGTTCAAATTGCTACACCTAAACCTAACTTGTTCAAAAGTTTAAACTTATAATCTTTGTTAAATTGTCAAATCAAATTGACCCATCGATTCACCAAAGAAGAACATTTATTTCTATTTAAATTTAATAATTTGATGTACCTTATTACGTCTACATGTTGACAAATGTTTTAATTTTATGTATTAATTTATTTGGTTGGAATTTCATTGGATTTAAATCATCAAACTCAAACATATTGGCGTGTCGATAAAACAAATACTACAAGAAACGTGAGCAGAAATAAAGTGGATTTGTACATTTTAGAGCTAAAAATAAACAAACATTACAACAAACTAAACAAATAAACACACACATAACATGTACACATAAGTAGGTTTTCTAACTGATTCTATGATGATTGAAATTTGATTGTTTGATAATTAGCTTCAATGAAGATGATGAAAAAAAAAATAAAAATATTATACCCAAAATCATAATTTCTTTAATTCTTTATTAATCTAATACGAAGAAAGCGAAAAAGAGGCAATAAAAGTAAGTATCATGACCTATCTAATGATGATATCAGCCACGTGAACAAAGAGCAAAGAAAAGTCGTCAATAATTTATGGGTCTCGCTGGTAAAAAACGGTTGTTGATCTTAGATTATTACATAGTTCGCGTGATAAGCCAAACAGCGAAAGCTTTCCTCAATGTGAGTACCAGCAATGTGTGTTTTCGTGTACATATATGGAAAATGTCACACTTACGATGACGATGGATATTATTGTTTGGTACGTTCGTGGTTCGTTTCCAAGCAAGGCAATTATGGTAAATCAATTTTTCACTGCTGCGTATTGAAGCACTGAATATTTCAGTAATCGGCCCTCGTCGTTCCTGAAAGTTTTCAGTTTGCTGGCAGGTCGGAGTCGTGAGAACATTTAGATATCGAGCGACTTTCCTCGCGAAAACAACTCCATATCCTTATTATCCTTATATATCTACAAACTACTTTTGCGATACGATGGCGCCAATTCTCTATAAGAAGGACATTAGCCCGCCAAGTCGCGCGGTTCTTTTAACTGCTAAGGCTCTTGAACTCGAATTGGAAATGAAGGACATCGATATGGCAACAGGGGAACATTTAGAGGAGGATTACATCCAGGTACGAACTATTAAACTTTAAATTTCTTGATATTCGTAATTTATTTGCTAATTTAACTTTGAAAAGAAAAATCCTCAACATACTATTCCCATGCTCGAGGATGAAGACTTCGCTCTAGTTGACAGTCACGCGATCATGATTTACCTAATTACTAAATACGGGAACGAAGATAATGCGTCGCTTTATCCTGAAGATCCAGTCGAAAGAAGCCTTGTCCATCATCGCCTGTTCTTCAATTGTGGCACTTTGCAAACATTAATAGGACAAATTGTGCGCTCGGTATTCTTCGAAGGAGAAACTACAATCCCTGAAAGATTAATTGCAAAGGTCAATGAGGCCTACGGGATTTTGGAGAAGCTTCTAGGCGACCGCGAATGGATGGTTGGTGAGTCGACAACTATTGCCGACATTGCTATGATTTCAACATTGACCTCGCTCAATATAATTATTCCTATCGATGAGGAGTCTTTTCCGAAATTGTCAGAATGGCTAGCGCGCATTCAGGACCTACCCTATTATGAAGCTAACGAAGCTGGTCTTGCTGAATTTAAGGGGATGCACGATAAAATCATGGGTGGTGGTGAATAAGTTTGAAAAAATCAATATCGCACTACTTGCATGAGTTTCCACACGCTGGCCATTTAATGACGAATGTCGAATGTAATGCACCTATGCCTATTGTAAATGACGAATTTAAAACACGGAAAGTTATGATCAGTGTGAATTGTTCGTTTGTTCGTTGTTAGTTTCGTTCTTTTATTCTATTGATCCACGTCACACTTTTGCTTTGTTGCTATTTTTACCTTTGCCGCGGTTACCAAAAGCGGCGAAACCGATCGATCCGTGAAAGCATTATTAAAATAAGTCTTTTAACATTCAACATTGACTTTGATTAATATGCGAAACAAGAAAAATACGCAACAACGCAAAGCTCAATATTGTTCATCATTTGTAAAATTTATAATTAGATTTTTGTGTGATTATAACTTGTATGTTGAATAAATATTAAAACAAAACAACTTTGTTCATTGATTTACTTGTTAAAGTTCTTTATTTTTATTTTAATTTCTGATATAAAAATTGAAGAAGACCACCCCAAATTCTAATTTTCGAAATGTCTTGTCTTCCAAGGAAAGACAGTCAGTGAGATGCAAACTGTTCAGGTGTTTGTTTCATTCTGCGTCCTGAGTTTCAAGTTGTAGGAGACAATTTTGTCTTGGATGACCTGTGCAAGTTTACTTAGCCCGGCAAGATTGCATTCTCCATAATGAGGCAGCTTCTCGCAGCGCTGCAAGTAACTGCTTAGGTGGGCATAATGCTTCTTATCCACCGGATACAGCATATCGAGCGTTGACATCGTCGTCAAGCAGGAAAAATCGGCCAGTGTCACCGTCTCACCTATTAGCCATTCGCGTCCATACAAAAGAGAGTTCAGGTAGCCATAGTTTTCTTGAATGCGCGACACGTTTGAAACTGTGAGGCCGAATTTATTTCGGAATAAAATTGGCGTCTATAAACATCATTAATTAATTAATTTTTGGAATAGACCGTGCTGTTTTACACAACAGACAAGTACAATTACAAGCACAATTTTTACGTTTTCCCTTCATCACACGCGTTCTCGGAAAATTATTTTATTTAGAATTAAAAATTAGTCTTCCATTTATTTTTGCTTTTATATTTAATTTGTTGCTTACTTTTAATTTAATTTTGGTTCTTATAATAATAAAATATTGTTGTAAGAAAAAGGTATCATTCTTAGTTTTGCAAAAAACAATGTTATAATATTTATTCCGGGGACATTTTGAGTTCAAGCGAGCCATCTATTCTGCAGTGAGGTGCCTCAAAAATGAAATAAGTCAAGTTAGGTGCTGTACGAATGCGAGAAAATGCGTGATGTGTCCGTGTAGCCGCGACGCGTTCTGTGCGCTGAGAAGTGCTTTCTTGACTTCTTGCAGAAATTTTATTTCTTCTTTATATGTATTTCATCACAAAATTCGCGTTTAACGATGTGCAAATAATTCAAGTAAACATTTTCATCTTGTTATTGAACGATAGAATAAGTTGAATAAGCAAATAAACTCATATTTGTCATTTTTGCGATGAAAATTTACGGGAGAAAAACAAATTGTTTCGTTCTCTATAAGCGGTTTTTTGAGTTCATTTTTTGTGCGCCAGTAAAATTAATTATTAATATTTGTATTATGACTGTTAGTTTCTAATACCGAGAAAGAACAATATACATTGAATTTAATTTCGAGCAAAATTGTAAGTTGTAAGGGAGTTCACTGTAATTCGACACCTTCATGCACTGCAAATATTCGCAATGTCGGTTGCAAAATTAGAAAATGAGTTAACACATTCATTAAGAGGGTGTGCCCTATTTTCATGAAAATTTTACTTATCCATCGACCCCTTCAATGTCATTTAATCATATGTAATATCTAGATATACATATTAATATTAAATGATAAATATATTTTATATTTATTTGCTTTTGTACTTGTAAGACTTAGGACGAGTTGCACAGGTGCCTCTTAAGCGGATTTTGGAGTTTAAGTTTTAGCTTAAGCCTTACATGTTGTACGGCTTAAGTTTAGGCTTAAACTCCCCATTTAATTACAAATTCCCTCAATACAAATTCCTGGCTTAAGTTGAAGTTTACGGTTTAGCTAAACCAAACCTTAAGTGTCAACTGTGCAACGCCCTTATTTTTAATTCGAAATTAATTGCATGAATAAGGAATTTAATCACTTTCATTTGAAAAGTACTTGTAATGTAAAACAGCCCCCAAATTAGCTCCATAGTTAAGTAAAAGGGTAATTACAATGGCTTGATATAAAATTGGATATAAAACACCAGAATCGTAGTGCAAAAACTGATTGATCGTTGAGCGTTTCTTTAATTCGTCTGGATATACAGTATTATTGTTTGAATACCTCTGTATCAAGTAAGGGGCAATAGCGTGGCTATCAGATAATGTGAATCCGTTATCGTACAGGATTGGAATAGAACGATTGTTGAACTAAAATTGAGGGAGGTAATGATATGGATGCATTGATTATTAACAAGAAATGGAATCGCGTTCTGTTTACCTGTAACAATTTCTTTGTGTAATTCTTCGTCAAAATGTCGACTTCTTCATAGTTTAATTTAATGTCAAGCATCCGCGCTAGCATATACACTGCCCGACATGGTGGGCAGATAATATTAAAATATAATTTGGGTAAAGACATGGTGATCCGAAATTTTGAAAAATAAAAGAATTTTGACACCCTCCGAAAAAAACGGCACACGCTTATTGCGATCACACTTTCATTGAAAAGTCATAAAAGACAATTAGAAGTTATGTCAACACAAAATAAGTAAACAATCTTTATTCAAAATTATTAATTTCCTTATATTCTGTTTGTCACAAATTCCTTATTTATGATATAGCTTATGAACAAAATAATGTACAAAGTTACTTAAAGTTACTTTTTGATGGAGTAAGAACGGCCGCCCACATTGTAGATACTGGTTTTCGTTGGCGAATTAAGGCACCATTCATACCAGACTTTCTCGTCGTTTTCGGCACGCCAGAAAGTCACTTCGATCATATCATCTGCAGAAACTTGAATGGGTTCCTAAGAGAAGTACAAGTAAAATTTAAAATTTTTAAAAATTTGAAAGATATAAACTTACTGCAAGTGGGAATAAGATTGGAAACCAGCTGACCATATTCGGCGAATGTGTTGATGGATTGGTGCTCAACATTACATTCTTATACAAAACGGTCTCGAAATATCCAGCAAACCCAGTCAAGACGCAACTTTGCGGCGCATGAAATTTCAACGTTTTAAAACGTTCGTTAACAATATACTTATCGTAATTTGGATGTTTAAAAGTAAACAATGCCTAAAATCGTAAAATCATTTGATAATGCAAAAAACTTCATATCAATCATTAATCCCACAAAAAAACTAACCTGCGGTGGAGATATTTTATAAGCATTCACGAAATGCACCACATAGGGCGTTTCATACAAAGATTGAATGGTCTTATCTTGCATGCGAGTATTCATAATTTCATTATGTAATTTCGTACTTTGCAGAGGCGCCAAGTATGAGGTATATGATTCAGGGATGGAAATTCCAGTAGGTTTGAGAAACCGTTGGGCACCGTCCAAGCATTCTGGCGATAACTCATTATCACCGAAAGATCCCAATAATTCTGACACTAAAATATCGGCGTCTTCAGGCGGTCGACACACGCGCATATCTTGATGAATTAATGAGACCAGCCCTTTCCATTCATTCTGAATGCGTTCTTCCAGTGTGTTTATCGCAAATGGGTTTTTCTCAACCGCGTAAACACGCACCTTACGCTGAGTTAGATAAGAAGCGTTCAATACAGCTTGAACCAATGGTCCTCGACCTGCACCAACGACCATTATAACAACACATTCGATATGGTCGGGCATATCTTCCAAGGCACATTTGATTGCGTTTTGATATTCGATATATTTGATTGGATCCTTTTCGAATATCTCGTAAACGGCCGCTTCCAAATGTTCCGATAATGGTTGAAGCGGATTTTGTAAATAATCTTCACAGCTATAAATCGAAGATTTTATAAGTTTGATATAAAAACGCGCTCACAGTAGCTAATTATTTGATTTAGTGGTCTTCAGTTCTATTCAATCACCCTTTAGAAACTTGACCCTGGGTTTAAGTAAATTACTTCAGTAGTTTGATTGATTATATCAACTTTTCAGAAGTACGTGTTTTTCAAAATTTGACAACTTTGAAGCTTTATGCCAAGCAAAGAAATGGAACAAACATTGAACAATTTTACTTGCAAGTTATTGGTCTACAATCCTTAATTTTAATTGACTTGTGTCACCCCAAAAACTTTTAGTTTCCGGGGTAATGAATTAATAAAAATGTCGATTTTTGTGAGCGCGTTCTTAAAACGTTAAATTAAACTATTACCCTGTAGAAAAATCGTTGAAAATTGTATTATCATACAATTTCTTCCCCAAATGACCCATGTAATTGTTATATTGGTTGTGAGTTGAGTTATAAGCTGGTCCTCGTATAATGTATTGCACATCCAAGGCCATGAAACGTTTAATTATCTCTTGGTAGGCCCTTGGCAAAACGGGTTGATTATGCGGATTGGGGATAAATTGCGACGTGTGGATAATCAGCGCTTTGACGGGTTCCCCCATCCAACGATCCAGTTCCAAATCAGTGGGAATGTTGCTCAGTTTGGGTAATTCCAATGCTAGGCCCAATTTTTTGTCATAATTCACCAATCTTCGGAAATCATTCCACATCTCCCAAGAGCCACCTTGCCCTTGACTATCAATAACTTCAGAATCTTTAGTGAGAGGTGAACATGATTTGCACATTGGGAGTTGCACCCAAACTTGATAAGAAACAGTATTTTGGAATTTATTGTAGAAAATGTGTGCTAAGTTTTTATTGTCACTTTTCTTGAGTTGCATCAATATAGCTGGCAGAACTAAGTGACTAGCAAAGCCCAATTCTTGTTTAAGGAGCAGTTTCTCTTGCTCTCTAATGTATTCGATTTCGTTATCAACATCGAAACACCTTGATAACTTGCCAACAATTAGTTTGCCCCAGTCTCTAGATAGGAGCACCCTGTCTGTTCTGCCTATTATCTTTGGTGGATCCGATTCAGTTAGGTCCCTAGCATTGAAAGGGTGGACAAGATTTGTTACAATAAAATGGTAGCCATCGGCACAGACATTTTGCAATGTTTGGAGCAAGTTGACTGGATTGTTTACTTCTAACGCACAGGACATACGTTTGCGTTTGTCGCTACCCTCGGCCATTATTCTTATTTATCTAATTGTTCGAAAAATAATATATTGTTAGATTTGCTAAAGAACCTCGAGATTATATAAAATCGAGTTAAAAATTTAAAGTGTTTTAAAATCCCAAATAAAATCCACATGTTAAAAAAGTTAGGTTATTTGTTGCAAATTTAATTTTGTAACAACTTAACTAATAAAACTTACCTTCTCAAGTAAAAAATGGGTTCTTTTGTAAGCCAAAGTTTTGTTTATGCTTAGGTAACTGATTGCTAATCAAGAATTTGCAAAACAACTAAAAATCAAACCGGTAAACAATCAAGAATCGTTACTTCCTCGGCAACTTGCTCGGCGGGCGAATTCCTCGATTGCTAGTTTTGGCGCCTGAATATTTGCAACCACATTTACACCATAGGTTAGGTACGTTAGGTTAGGGTTTGGGTACCTTAGAGCATTCTTTACTAGAGGCATTGTTTTTAGAATGTTATAGCATGGCCAACTCGTATCACGGGGCGAGCAGTCGCTCTAACGGCCTGATCACTCACAAAAAAAGCTGTTCCGATTACGTGCCGACCTCTATGAATACAATATAGTGGATTTAAAATTCTAAACTTTAATTAAATTGTCAAAAAATTGGCAGGCCATGCACATCAAACCAAATATCTCATACTACTATATGGAGCGAATAGAAAGAAAAGAATCACCGAGATTGACTTAGACTGCTATTCTTGTCTTTCACATTAGTTATATTGCAGTTTCACCAAGTCTTACTGCGCATGATCTGCTAACCTAGGGTATTTGGTAAAACTGGAAAATAANATTTACCAGCGCAGAAAGGACGCGCAGTCCTCATGGTAACAGTGAAACAGAATATAAGAGAGGGGACGATTTCAAACAAAATTTCACATTTTCGAGCATGCGCGTACGTAAGTGGTGGCACTTCGAGCCCATCTCTTTGTCTTGCATCGCATAGGCTATCTCTCTGTGTTGCGGAGCATCTGTTCCTATGCATTTACATTGGATCGCTCCATATAGTAGTATAAGATATTTGTCTGCAACACGGTTTTTATCTTACGGTTTGAGGTTATGTTGGATTTTTGTCCACCACCTTTGACTGCAGCGCCGCCCTTTCGGCCGTCATTCTAGAATGATCTATTAAATAGCTATTTATGCATCGAAGTGCACACAATAATTTATATTATATCATTTAATTTTCATTTAAATAAGATCCTCCAAAATTTTTGATTATTTCTCAATCTTTTTGGAATTAATTCCAATTTAAGCGACACTTATCTATCAACACTACTTCAAACTTCCATAACAATATTTAATTCGACATGAACAATTTCCCTAGGGAATAATATGTCACATTATACCACTAATTAAACTAGTAAATGGTAAAATCTCTAAAATATGTATTGGGTTGCCTAGATGATTATTAGGTACCGTAATCTTAGATGTTGAAAATATGTTTTTAACTCTGGATGCATAATCATGTCTTTAAATTCAGCGAACGTTAACTCATGGTTACCATCTTGGTCGGCCATTTCAAATATTCTTTGGACAACTTCACGGGGCAAATTTTTGTGATCCGGAAAGTTCCTAATGATTCCGCTAAATTCCACGATGTTAATTTTCCCATCTCCATCATAATCACACTATTCACTCAAATTTATTATAAAATACTAATATCGTCTACTACTTATTATTTAAGAAAATGTTTGCAAGAATACCTCATCGAAAAGTTTTTCCCAATGGCGATCGTCCAATCTTTGCAGTTCTAATGTTGAGCTTCTCATTGTTACAGCAAGTTTGTTAAACTAATTCAGACAATTCAATACACTGTTTTCAGTGTTTTCTGTGTTGTCGTTTTGTAATGTTTGAGATAATTGATAATGGCATAACCATATATAGGGACTGATAAGAAAAGTCAATACTGGGAATACATTGATCGATAAATAACGGATTTTCTAGTAAAACTTGTAGTGTATTATTATTCGCAGAAGTTTTATCTCAATATTTTCAATTCTGATATAGGATTCAAGGATGAGTCATTGATATTCGTGGTGTTCATGATTAAAACACACAAGTACTTGAATAACAATTTATAAAATAATATGTATATGTATAAATAAATATTTATTTAGTCATTAGTGGTTAAACTCGTTAAACTTTTTGTTTGGGAAAATAATCAGTCATAGCAATATTCCAATAGATTGCAAACCCAATAAGAATCAAATAAAGTAGAATAGCGACAGTTTCGAGCACTTTTTCCCACCGGCTGACTTGGAAGTTGCGCAAAATTTTAAGCCCAACAAGTAAACCAGCCAATGCGCCGAAGAAATGCGCCGCGTATCCAATCTTTTCAAATTTCTGCAAAACGTAACGCTGATAAACAGACGAGCCGACATCGCAGACGATTAAAAGCGAGATTGAAGCGACTTGCAGTAAAGGACGACCATTATTCATTTCTTTCCAGTTCTACATACAAATTACGAGACAACATTTGATTGGAAATCTTTTTTACCTGGTAGGCAACCCAATACACTTCCAAGAGATTTATTTATTTACCGTAATACAAATTAAACTACTATTCCTTTAAAAAGTTTGTTGGGTTGCCGATCAATTAAAGCAAGGCCAAAGGACCACTTACAATTATGACGTCAGCCAAATATGCAGTTAACAAACAATAGACGCCGCCACTAGCACCGGCTAACTTAACGGTAGGATCACATATCGATGTACCAAGGCTTCCTGCCAGGACTCCGGCTAGATAAATGACGGAAATGCGATGTCCTTTGTGGCACATTTCTAGGGGTATTCCCAAGAGTAACTGCACAACTATATTCACTATCAAATGACCTTTCCTAATACGAGTGAAAAACGAACACTTTATACACGTGTTGTTTAAATTTTTTTCGACGTCCGTTAAAAACTTAATAATTATTAAATTATACATATAATTAAAAACATTTCAAAAAAGTTTAACGGGCGTCGAATAAATATTTATTGTTGTTTTACCCGACATGAACAAACATGTATGAGACATATCGCCAAGCTTCCTTTCTCCGTTGAGGATCATAGAGTAGCTTGGTTGCCACGGATCCAGTCGCATACATATTATCTTCCTTAATGGCATCAATCATAAACAAAATAACTATAACAAGAGACATTGTAATCATTGCAATAGGGGGCGGTCTGCAATTAGTGTTATCTTCGACTTCTCCATCTATCGCATCTGGGAAATGACACGGTGGAATAATAAATTTGACATAGTTGGTGCCAGCTTCCCTGAATCTATTTGTATGAATATTTTTTGTTGTTGTTTTGGTAATAAATAAGTTGTTAGTTTTTATACCTTTTTCGTAAATAAGTAAACTTCGACTCGTATTCGGGGTGTTTAACAATTGCCAAAAACTCGTCCAAACTCACTTTCTGGTTTCCATCGCGATCGGCTTTGCGAAAAATGGCATTAATGGTTTTATTGGGCAAGTGTCTATAATCCGAGTTGCTTTTTATCATGCTTTTAAACTCCTCAATGTCAATTGTTCCGTCGCCATTGACATCCAACTAAATTTACACAAAGCTGGTGTTTGCAAATTATTTGAATTATTTAAATATTTACTTCGTGAAAAACTTGTTCCCATTGTTCGATACTGCGTCTTCTGGTTCTATTTAATCGGTCTAATTCATGTAGTTCAATACTAGCAGACATTTTATTTTTGTTAAAAATATTGAAAAACTAATAAGTATTCGGTACATAAATTAAACGAATAATTGAATGTGGTGATCACAATTAAAT
>JARJDT010001161.1:0-112724 GCA_030264655.1 Leptusa sp. GC000079
AAACTATTGGATTTAAAGGAAAGTGCCAAATACAAAAAAGATGCGCAAAATTATGAGCTTCAACTTCCCCAAAGACACTTTCGTCGTAACTGTTACGGTTTTCTTAATTTTCAAGAAAAACAACAGAAAAAAAACACAAAAATTGCTATAAAGCGCAAACTATTGGAGATAAAGAAAAGTGCCAAATACAAAAAAGATGCGCAAAATTATGAGCTTCAACTTCCCCAAAGACACTTTTGTCGTAACTGTTACGGTTTTCCTAATATTCAAGAAATCCGAAGCATCGGTGTTGTCCGTACATTTTATAACAAATATATTCATAACATAACATAACATGGGCAGAATTAACTTCTTTACAATATTGCTTGTATATTTTTTCGTGTAAAGTCCATAGGGTTTGACTTTTGAAAAATTCTCAAGTTTTTTTAATGTTAGGTTATATTCTATTAATCCCAAAATCTAATCAGTTTTGTTCCCAATGGATAACAACCTCCTGAATTTTCCCCTAGATCGAATTATTGGCATAGGCGCTATTATGTTCACAAAATTAGTGCGTAGTTAAACATTCATACACGCGGATGTAACTTCAAAAACTACTTTTCGTGGAACCTCGTCAATTCCTGGTCGTGGAGACCCATCAGTTAATAAAAAGTTGTGCAAAACTAAAATGGTTGTGTTGTGATCCTGCAGCACTGCAATCGATGACCTTCTGTAGTTGTTTACAAACAAACGTTCACGTGCATATTCCTTGGCATTTTCAAACTCCCCTTCAATCTGTAAGGCCATGTGACACGATACAAAATGATACATTATACGATACAATATTTTCTACATTGTTTTTAACTATTCGACTAAGTTTGTAAATGTAACAGCGGTAATACCGAATTAATTTTGAACAAAATTTAGTATCGTGTAAAATCACCTTTAGAATTTTCTAGAAAGTCAAGGCCCACTTTATAAAGTTATATATCGAAGATTGCTATGGACGGGGTTGCTATGTTACTCGCCGTTGTTTAGCTGATAATCGACAAACAAATTTCCATTTCCAACACAAAACGTATCGTGCGGAACAGTGATACAGTTAAAACGTGAAATGGCATCTGAATCAACCGAAGAACCGTTTCCAGAGTTGGACGAATGTTTGAAGCTCATGACGTTGCTGCAATCTCCAGACAAAGATGTAAGATTTCAAGCTATTCGTGAATTTGAGCATGTCCAAGCGGGGGGCCTCGGTCGGATCCTCACTTGCGAGCAATTGCATGACATTTTTCGGGCATGTCAGCTTGTTCTCATGAACGCATTGCGCGATGATTCGGAAATCATACGCGAGCGAATGATCCATTTCATGCGAAAATATATCATGCACATACTCCCCGTAAACGATTACTATCTTTCGTATCTATTTCCCGTAATCGTTGAACGAATCGGTCACTTAGACGTAGTAGAGGAGTCCGAGGAGTTGCGCCTACTGATCGTGCATTTCATGCACGACATTATGGAGGTATACTCGGAGCCCTACCTAACACCGTTCGTGGGGGACTATGTCCAAATTATGCGCCAAATGCTCCTTGATAGATTCTCCGCAATCAAGGAGTTGTCTTGCAAGTGCGTTACTAGACTGGCCCAGGTAGCCCCGCGCTCGATCGGCACGTTTGCCATCAATTTGGTCGACTCAATGCTGACCGTCCTAACTCATCAACGCTTTCGCGTTCGCACGGAGGGCGTGCGCGCTATGGGAGAGATCATAATGAATAGCGAGTCCCAAGCGTTGGAGGATTGCCTGGTGCCCTTCGCGGAGCGCCTTTTCGATACGATCCCTTGTGTCAGACAGGCAGTAGTCCAAGTGACAGCGCGTTTGTTGCTGGAGTATCGCGATCGCTATTCGTTCTTCCATAAGCTGCTCCCGTTAATCCTAACCGGGTTAAACGATGAGGTTGACGTGACCCGCGCTGAGGCTCAACGCCATTGGATGACCATTGGCATGCAATACGAGCACGAGAATGAGAAGGAGCTTAAGGATCAATTGGATTTTTTGATCGTGCCGCCGAAGTACTATCCGCATAACTGTAAATATTCGATTGTAGTCGCGAATTCGTTCGATTGTTTCCATTTCTTTGCGTTTGCTGTTTCAGTGCAACGCCCTAACGTGGGCTGCCGCGTTATTGTCCAGCGCTACATTTGTCGCATCACTGCTGCCCTGGTGCACGAATTGGTGTCCTGGCAGAAGGATGTTCGCTTGCGCTGCAGCCAGTTGCTGTGCGCGGTTGCGCATCATGCTGAGGAGAAGATCATCCAGCAACTGCCAGGTTTACTTGTTGCGATGTATGTGGCGAGCAGGGATCCTGATCAACGCACGGTCCACAACGTAAGTCCTTGATCATTTCACTTTTTGCTTGCATTACTATCCTCCGGCTTAATACAGGGTGATTCGATTCATACGTCAATAAAGAACATGAAATGTCATATTGGAAATTCAATTTTGACATTTAAATTTTAAAAATAGTACATTGTGTTAATAGGAGTAGAAGGCACATTTTACGAACGAAAGTTCCAAGGCCTACTACCACCATGGTTTAAATTGACCACTCTCCCAAAATAGTATTTTGTAGTACGAGTTATGCCAAGATAGCCTTTGTGATGCGAGTGTGTAATTGCAACATGAACCTGCGAATGCCGCAAAAGACACACGAGCTTCACAAAGCCTTGGCGTACGAATGCTTCACAATTCTTTTCGTACGAGAACATGAAATAATAAACCAATCAACTTATAAAATATAAATTAATAGATGAACTGACAATTATCGATTGATAGCAAACAAACAAATGTCAACTTTTAAGGATAGAATTTTATATGCGCAATGAGCATGCGATTCCATTGCAACATAAGTGTTCCTAAGACCCTCTTAGGAGTGTTCTTTGCAACGTGAAAACATGTTGTTTTCAAGGTGGGAGTAGGAAAAAGTAACACTTTGCTCACTCGTATCGATATTAGCTCTTTCGTAAATTGAATTTCCTGTATGCCATTTCATTGTTTGAATTGACTTACGAATCTCTATCACTCTTTAAATCAAAATAGCGTCAAACTTAAATATTTACTTTCACTTTACAATATTTAATCTAAGGTTGTTCATTCTGCCGAAATTATGGCACACTTTGTGCCGCCGTCGATTTGGACCAAGCTAATAATACCGGCTATTGAGACAGCTCCGCATTGCGGACAGTTCAGAGTGCTTGCGGCTTTCATTCGCTGCGCCCCTGCTGAAGACATGCAGGTCTGTGTTGCGGAAATCTGTGCCAGTCTAGGACAGCGTTATATCTACTACAACCGCAACGTAATTCCTCTTCCAAACATCCAAACAAATCAATTGCTTCATATTTCCATTTTCCAATTAGGCCGAGTACCAACGTGATTTACTGTCTTGTGTGACAGCCCTCGCAGACATATATTCGTCCAATTTGCCCAGCGACATTATCCAATACATATTCAACATCGTAGTAACGTTGGTCGCCATCGCCGGCCCAGAAAACGAGGAGATTATTAACGATTCGTTGTTTATTCATCTGGAACGCGCTCTAGAAATGCAGGATCAGTTTGAGCTATGGCAGGATCAATGCCCTGCTCTCCTGAACTCCATTGCTGTTGATCCTCACTCTTGGTGTGAGCGCTCCATCGAGCGCTGTATCTTTGAAACAGTACTCTTAAAATCAGGAAAAGTCTTCGGCAGATGCTTGGATAAAATTGCTGATATCCTGTGTGCCAACTTGGACATTACAGCTGAAGCTGAGTCGCGCCTAGCAACCTTCATAGCTTTGTCTGCTGCTTTCGAACATAAGGACATTATCTTCGCTATGGCCCATGATGTCGACGGCTTCCTTCGCCGTTTGATCGAAAAAATATTTATGCCAACTCTTCTTTGGCAAGCTGGGCGTACTGCTGAAGCAATGCGCGCCGTGGCAGCTGAATGCCTTAAAAGTGCTCTGACCCCATCAGAGAACCAAATCCAGCTATTTGACCCTGAAACCTACGACTTTAAAATGCTGTGCATGGATTTGATGCCCTTGCTGCTCGCTTTATGCGATGATCTATTGCCGAAAACCCGTATTTTGGCAATGCAGAATGTTATGCTGGTAAAAGATCATTTGGAACTTATCAAGGAATGGAACACAGTGGACTTGGTGCAGGTGTATCCAGGTGAGTGAATTTATTGCAGTGCAATAACTTGCAATCAACTAATTGATTGGCTTTTTATCATATATAGATATCGTTAAACGCATGGATGATCCTGTTGATGAAGTGCGTGATTATGCAACAAAAGCCCTCAAAATTTTGCTAGCAGATACTCCAGAGGAGTTCCGTAAGCCAACGTATCACAACCATCATGAATTTTTGATCGATGCGCTCGTCACCCATTTTGATGACGAAGACCCGATTTATCGAGCTCTCGTGTTCGGCAAGTTAACTCTAAGCCTAGTTCCCTTTAGTAATGTCTTGCATTCTATCTTTTTTTAGAAGCTATCAAGACAATTGCGGTGATTAACCCCAAACTCCTCAACGAAAAAGCAAAGAAATATACCCCGCTTGTACAAAATCAGACTGGTTTGGATGAAATCACCAAATTATTGGCAAATTTACAAGTCCTCTAATTTAGAATTCTCTACACAAGCAATTATCTAGTATTTTTTTACATATACTGATTTGTATCATTTATTTTGGCAACCCTTTTGTATTTTTTACCAATAAATCCGAAATTTTTTATCAAACTTTGAAAACTTGTATTTTGTTATCCATGCAGATACAGAAAATCTCCGGATCGAACCGATGATTATAAATATTCAAGAAATATTTTCTCGGGTGCCAATCGCTTCGGGGACATCCTGTATATAACATGAAAATGAAATCTACTTTACCGACAAGGAGTTATTTTATTAGCAGGAAGTAAGGTTAGAAAAGAAGCTTTTGCTTTATTGTGAACTTAATTAAACTAAATTTGTTATAATTGTAGAAAAAAACCATAATGTCACGGAGCGAAGTAGTTGTTCCAACACTCACAACTGAAATAGCAATCGATATACTTAACAAAACGCTTGAGGAGTTGGAACAGCCAGAAAATGTGCTCAAGATTGAAGAGGCTCGCAATGCAATTGGTAATGAGATGCTGAAGATGATGCAGTACATGTTTCCTATCGTCATGCAAATACAAGTTGAAGTACTGAAGGAGTTTGGCTACCCTGATGGACGTGATGGACCGATTAAGTTCGCACAAATGTTGCGGGGCCTTGAGAGGGATGATGAAGAAGTAGCTAGATTGCATTCACTCATCAAAGCATATTACTTGCCTCCCGTTGGTTTACTACCCACTAATGATTCATCAATAGAAGAAAGATAGAATTCTATTAAGTCTTTTCATACTTTCTACTTTACCTGCAATTAATTAAGTTTTACCCATTCATTAATTTATAAGCTTTTATATTGTACAATAATGACTGAATAAATTATATAACATTTTAATATTCTTGTTTATGGCTTGAAGGATTAATCACTGAACCTAGTCCCAAACTCAAAACACCATTTAAATAACAAAATTTAAAACTAGATTAAATTCTATGTACAAAGAGACTGATTTCATCCAGCTGGGAAGCTTTTTCAATAAAAATTGCCTATTAATTTTTTTTAACAATTACCCGAATTTCTTAAGTTATCTTAATTATAATTGAAGAATTAAATTTGTAGCTATTGCCAGTTACAGAATTTAAAGCTCATTCAAATAGCATTAACCCGAATTTAATAAGTTATCTTAATTATAATTTAAAGATGAAAATTTTATATATTAATAATTGGTTGAATAATTTAATGAAATGTACCCACTAATTCATTATTTTAGTTTATTACAGGCAACAAATTACTTTTCTGTTTAAGATGGCATGGGAATTTCAGAATTTCAATCATTATGTTATGCAGTTGCAGAGTGTTTGTAATAAAGAAGGTTACTCAATGTCTTTTGTTGCATTACTTTTAAGTAGAAAGGCGATGGTAATGACGCTCTGGAAACCAACCACACAGTCAATGACTAAAATGATAAATAACGTTTGTGGTGACGTCGACGCATTCACCTTGAAGAGTTTTCCGCATTGAAATTTTCCAGTTCATACTACGACGTCGTGTTCGCTACTTTGTTCTTTTTTTTTCAAATTGTCCCGTGATCTCTGATGCTCTTCATGCATTATCCTTTATCAAATTCACAAACATATTTGAATTGATGAAGTTTATTTCCTTGGTATACGTTTGAAGGGCTTAGTTCAAGAGTAGAGTGCTATGGCGCTATGGTTTAAATACGGCTTCAAGGATTTCTCATTTCATCATTTCCACTTTACGCCTGCCAACGGCACTTCTTCAATAAAATACATAAATGTACTTACTAGAGCTCGATTGTAATATAATCGTGCATGAAGGTCAAACTGTTTGCAGTAGGAGTGCGATGCGCGCACATCAAACCATTCAAGTTGCGTGACCTTGATACTGGATCCTGCAGCGACCGAGCTCTAGCAAGGCAATAAGTAAAGATAAACGTCTCGATTTGTGTCTTTTTTTAATTTGTTAATAGTCGATACCTACCTACATAAACATATTCAGTAGAAAGCACAATTCAGTAAACAGTTGACAAGAAGAAATGTTTTTTAGTCACCATTGTTTCAGCTTTTCCTTTCACATTAGATAAAAAAAGTCTATGTTGAAATCCAACCACCCGTGCATGTCGTGGCCTTTCATGGTTTCCTCACTCACTCCGCACTCGGTTTGAACTCGTCTTCGCGTCTATTTCCTATTCCTTCTTATCCGTATTTCCTATCGTTATACTCATTACTTCTTTCTCGTTGCTCCGCTTGGTATTCGGTATTCTCGATTCCTGTTGCTTGGAAACAAGCCCCTATGTTGTAGAGTCGACGAATACTTAATACGATCGTGCTTTCCGCCAGCTTCCACTTTGAGTACACCGAAGTCCTTGTGTTTCCAACGCTTTTCCAATGCGCATTGATGTTCGTTCGTTGGTTCGTTTCGTCCAATTCGTCAAAAAACGCAGACACGATGTGAAACCAAATTGAATACAAATACAGATTGCATCCTTGGATAAACAGTCGGAATTTCAAATTTCCATTCATAAATTTGTTGTATAGAATTCGAAAAAAGTAAAAAAAGAACTAAGTCACATTATTACACGATCCAAGAATAAGTATATGGGAACAGTGAGCAGAAGCAACAGGAGGTATCAGTATCGTGTTCGCACGACCAGACGAAGGATAAAAGAGCGAAATGACGAAAGGAGTAGCAGGAGCAGGAATGCAATGCCATAAGGGTGGCTGTGCTCGGTGCTCTGGCCCTCGGCTTGGGCTTCCTTTTGCTTTGGCGAAGCGCGTTCGTGCGTTCGGGGAGTTCGTGAGGAGTGGACGAGTTGGCAGTTGGCAAATTCGATGGTGATGCACAAGCAGCACAAGCACAATTCAGTCGACTACGTGGTATCACGAAGATAGGAACGAAGCAACGAGCAGACGCGCCGCCTCCAACCGCCGCCACTATCACCGTTATCAACGACTCACATCATTAGACTTATTTGCAAGCTTCCAGTATTAGCAATATTAGCACCTCACCATCAACTAACTACAAATTCAAAAAGTAAAAATCAAAACTATCCCATATTTCAAATTTATAAAATGTTGGAAAATTCGGTCTAACATGCCGCACACCGCTTGCATATGAAGCAACAAGTAAATGAACAAATCGAACGGAATTAGATTCAAACTCGAATTCTCCCTAATACGCCACGCGCAGCAGAAAGACGAAGTTCGCATTCGCAATTCCCATTCGACAAATTTGATATACGAATCGATCAAAAAACATAAACAGCTAACGCAATCGAAATAACGTGGAACTAGACACGAGAATAGATATCTGAATTTGCACTTGATATTTGGGGAAATTGGGAGAACGATAAAGGTGAGATTGATGTTGCGCTCAAATAATCGTTCATAAATGTTTTATGTGTTACTGCTCTTCTTGTGATTGATGTTATCTGTAATGTGTTGGCTTGGGCTTTTATGTGAAACAAAACTGCTGTTGCTGCTTTCTTATAACAATTGATATGTATATGGATAAAAACCAAGAAATAAATTTAATGAAGAGAATTTGAAAGAAGAAACTGCTAAACTATAAGTAAGATTCAGGAAATAAGAAACTCATTTACTACTTTTCTAATTTTCCACTCATGTACTCACCGACTTCGACTCCTTTCCTTCCGGTACCGCTTTTCATCCGCCTCCGCCTTTCCTCATTCTATTATATTCCCTTTTCTATTCTGTACCACACTATATATCAAACTTCTATTGTGTTTAGTTTTATTCAATCGCAAACCTATTTCATTTTAAACGCAACGATGAGATCGTGTTAAAGTAGAGGCATTTTCTTTGTTTGTTTATTTTATTATAACAGAGAGAAGCCGTTGTCATAAATTAATTAACTTTCTTACTCTTCAAATTGAAATTTGAATCACCGCACAACTTCTTGTTTAATGAGTTTTAACTGCTGACGTTTTTATTGTTTCTACCAAACTTGAATAAAATTTTCAAGTAATAAATATAATAGAGTAAAACACAAGTGCACTCACTTTGATTGAAATTTAATTTTAATTTATTACGTAAATTTAAATAAAAATCTATATGTTTTATTCCAATTGACAGTTTACAACCGTTGAATATTTCCACTCTGCATTCAATTACAAAACAATTCAGTAATACATTAAAATGTCGAAATATATTCGAAATAATAAATTACAACGGTGAAATTTGACTTATTGCTTGTTATTGCATTTGCACTTTATATTTACATTTAAAAGGAAATTGCATCCAATTCTTGTCTGTTTTCGTTAAATTTCATAAATTCGATTAATGTGAGATTGGGAGTGTGCTATTATCCGTACTTCCCACTTACATTGTTTTAATTGCAATAATAAGTAAGGACAAGCCTATGCTTTGAATTTCCAGGTGCTCTTTGTCCAAGTGGGAAACTGGGAATTAGTTCAGTTTACTGCCGTTATTATTCCGTTATTTATGTTTAAAGAAACTCTTCAATTTAATTGAATTAGCTTGCATTAATAATAATATTGCCACACTAATCTTGAAACTTGTTTAAATTACTATTGGATAAATGTTGCAGTGTAAACTAAGCAACAGGATAACAAGACATCAAGATGAAGACCTCCTCGTTTTCCTTACGCGTCATGCGACGGGTGAGTTTTCTTTTGTTCCTTTTCATTGTATTTTTTTTTCATTAGTTTATCGCAATATAACGAGTAAACATTTGATTTCCTGCGATACAAACAAATTTATCTCCCGGGGTATTCGTCTAGATCAAAACGATTGAAAGCGAAATGTGATTCTCATGAAAACACGACTTTTATTTGTAATTTGATCATTTGATGAGAAAACATATGAAAATAACAATGACATGATGCGATACTGAAAGATATCGCAGAAACACAAAGATTTAAAGTTGTTGGAGAGGAGTCTATGGCTTTAAAAGTGGCAGTCAATGTAGATCGTTACATTTTTATAAGGTAAATTCAAAGTCCTAATGCATCGCAGCATCTTGCTGGTGGCATGGCCGCATAGTGCTGAGTACTTTTATCTCGAATTTTTTTAAAGTTTAAATAACTATGAGAACGTGACTCTTATCACTTATTCTCGTATAAACTTTCAGTGTTACAAAATGTTCATGATAAAGCAGCAAAGGACAATTTCAGAAAATCTGTCGGAAAGCCCGGACAACATTTTGTTCGTAATCAAATTAAAGCAGAAATTTGCGCTAATTAAATTATCCGATTCAAATGAGCCCGAGTTGTGGGTCCTGTGCGTGTGGCAAATTATAAAAATATTCGCAAATTAGCAATGCCTACACGTCAAAAACACACCTTGTTGAAAGCGTTTGTACTCACGTTTCCCATTCATATAACGCTTGTCTCACGCAATATGTGTCTGCCTTGTGTGTGTTATATCAAATGCGATTCGGATAAGCGGCAAAATGCAAAGCGCGCGCTTTTGTAAACGCCGAACGAAATTTAGATGTAATTAATCCGCGAACCCCAACCAAAACGACATTTATTGTTCGTTTATAAAGGCGACGCCTCAAGAATTTCTTTGCTTTGGCGGTAAATTTGAAAATGATATTCAAAAAACAATTGATCATCAAAATTATTTAGAGGATCAAGTCGCCACATGAAAAACAATTCAAACGTCAAACGAACATTCGCAAATTTGTCTGCATAATTTGCACATAAAAAAAAAGATTTTCTCCTCAATTCGTGGAAAATACAAAGAAATAATGGACTCTCAATATATGTGGATCAAGTGGAAGAAATTGCGAACATTCGCAAAGTACGTAATGGAGGCACTGCATTGTTTCTATTCATTGATTGTCGTTGCAGTCGGCATTATGGTTCTTTGGTTCTACTTTATGTATCTGATTTATATCGAAATCGCAATAGACAATAATTTAGACTAATTGGTAAGTAAATCATAAAAATATCATGAAAAAGTCGATACCAATGGTTGATACGGATTTTTTAGACTGAAAAGCATTAAAAGAAAAAAAAAAGTAATAAGTTGTTCAATAGATGTTACATTTCTCGTTAGCAAATGTTGGTGAAATGAAAAGTTTAAAATCTGGATTTTTTTCACATGGGATAAAAAGTTATGGGGAAATTGGAATAACATCTTGGAATTTGCGACAATACCGTTGGGATGTCAACACGAATAAAGAAAAACTTTATTTCTTTGATTGACTTCGGAGTTTACTCGACTCTCAACATCCCACATTTTATGTGAAGTAACAAATCAATATTTAGGGCGTCATTTCAATCAGCACTTGTCAAATGTTGAGTTTCACTGTTTTACAATTCAATAAAGATCTATAGTTGATATTTTTTATTGCTTTATTTTAATTGCGTGTACAGCTGCCTGACAATCAGTGCTTAACGCCGACTGAGAATGTCAAGGACGCAATTATCTAGATGTAAAACCTAAAGACCCAAAGGTCCTAAACATTTCGTCCTTAAAGCGAAGGAGGAAGGAGGATTCTACGCGTTGGAAGTTATCATTGCCTGAGCTAAGCGCTTAGCCTGCTGCTCGACTGCTGCATGCTCCATAATATTATGTCCTGAATCTCATCATCGCATCATCCTATCTCATTGCAATCTGTTCATCTTCAAGGACTATGTATCCTGTCACTCTACCACTACCAATACCACACGGACAAATTGCAACTTGCTTCCCGTTCTCTCAACTCTCGAGCCTCGCATTTTATCAACAACAATTTCGAGTTCAACACTGTGTGCCTTTTCATTTTCATGAAGGGAATAGCATCTGAAAAGTCTGCCTCTAAAAATGAAATTGAAGTAAATGAAACAGAATATTCCCATAGAATATAGGGGAGAGTATTGAACCGAAGAAAATCGTCATTCTTGCCGCCGCCGGCGAGGTTATAATTGCAAATGCCAACAACAAAAATGCTAAGATAAATATGAAATAACACAGTAGGAATAATGTTCTGCTGATGTGAATTGATGAAAAGAGAGAATTAATTGCTTCAATAAAAACATTTGTAAGCTTTTTGTACGCATATACATTATCAATTTGCAGAAATTAATTTGGTATTCAACAGAGATTTTTGAATATGCATATTTCTCCATTATTAAACATCATAGACCTGAACATGCATTTCTATGAAAATTTAATAAGTGAAATGTGCAAACAAATAGGTATAATGGTCTCATCAGATTTTTAAGACTGCAAATTACAGATGCAAAACCGCTAGTAGGCCACTACATTATAATAGATACATATCCTTGAATCCTTGCAGTTTTTCTTCGTCTTTCCGTTTCCTTCCAAAGCTGCAAGCATATAAATCTTTCATAAGCTTTAAGTTGAGCCGAAGACCGAAGTACGGCGAGGGGACACCCAACGTAAAATTATTCCAGGAAGGTGGAAAACGTGATGTAATTACTAATTATCATCCAGGCTGCTCTTAACTTAAGTTTTAGGGAAGTTAGAAATAGGAGTCCTTGCTTGGGGTAATATTAGCTTATAATGGAACTGTCACTCTGATAACATAACTGGCGATGAGATTTATTAGCAAAACTAAAATATTACCCGAATTTTAAATTACAAGACAATCAAATTGAGTTGCGTGTTATTAAGTTAGCATGTCGTTAAGATTGTTCTTAGTTAAAAGAGTAAGGTACAAAACGTATGGTATTTGATCATTGATAATGTGTTAGCCGCAGTTGTACCAATTGTACTATCAGCCGCCAGCAGCCGCCGCCCAACAGGGATTCAATACCCTGAAGCTTCACGCAATATCCATTTGTAAACATGAATTGACGCGCTGTATAGTCTAGTTTCCAGTCGTCATCGTCAATGTTCCACATGACGTTTTGCCCGTTTCATCGGCATCGGCATGCAGCGTTTCAGCGCTAATCATCGTTCATCGATCGCTGCTTTCTCTAGTCTTTAATCTTTGTTAATGGTTATAAAGCTCAATTTTTCCTAATAAAGAATAACTTATGCGTAGTTGTTCATTACTCAGAATAGTTTGAAGTCGTATAATTTTCATGAAGTTCCATAAAAAGGGGAAAAGCAGGAGCACTTCGAGTCATGTACTGATGGTATAAAAAATGGCTATTTTTTACTATCTTGATGATTAAATTAAGTCTGGACGGCCATTTATTTTCATTCCTGGTTAACGTTGAAGAAAATTGCTGGACACGTACATCGGCGCTGGCTAGCTTTAATGGTCGTTTTCACGTTTCTCCAGACGAGAATTAAATGGTTTTTCATTTGCTACCAACAAGCAAAAACCAATTTGAAATGTTATTTATATAAACTTCTTTAATTTAGTAGGTACAAATTAAATTGAATTGATTTCCAATAAAACGATTCATCGCCTTGTATAAATGTGTACAATACTTTTGGATCGTTGGAAGAAAGGAAAATCTTAAGTCTGGGTAAAAGGATTGTAGACATAATTGATGGAGACTATCCTTGTCAATCTCTAACGGATTAAACGCCACGAAGAACTTTGATTACCTTTTCGATGAAGAGTAATTGGCAGACGTGCACGGATTAAATAAATAAACTTGTAACCCTTAACTGAGGCAGTTTAAATGAATTCGCACTAACAAATTGCGCCTTGGTCCTAAGTATAGTTCTTTTGTGTTAATTCAGCAAATAAATTTGAATTGGTGCTTACTTTTTATTTAAATTTTGAATTGTTCTAAAATGTTTTTGGAATTGTGCGAACACCTCAAGTATAGTTTTTCGTTGTGCTTTTTTTATTGCGCTACATCCGTATGGTTGCTTTTACTGTTATAGTTGTTGCTCCTGTTTTGTTATTGTTACTTGTTCGTTATGTTATGTGCGTTAGAAATTTTACGACAATGCGAAAACGTTCGTTCTGCTGTAGCAAAATGCCAAGAAGCTTCAAGGTCAGGCTGGCAATTTGTCGTAAATTTATTTGCAACATTTTGGCACAGCTCACAGACCTTATATCTCTTGTGGAAAATCAGGACTTTCGTCCGAGTTCTTTCAAAGCTTTTACTGCATATTCTGAACAGCCTGCTAGAGAAAGATAATCGAAAGTACATTATTTACATAGATACATTGTATAGTGTTATAAATTTAATTTATGTATGGTTAAATATTAATTTATTGGAAATGCTTCAACCGTTAATTTTATGTCAACATTTTTTGGTGAATAGAATGTATCTTCGTAGAAAATCGAAAATATGAAAGATTAAGTATGGATGAGTTGAGATGGAAGGATGAAAGTTCAACTGAACAATTTGTTCACATGAATTCAGATATATTCTTGCAAACATTTACAGATCCAATTTATTTGAGTTATTTGTGCAAATCAAATAAAAAATTTTCCAAAACATGTTTACCAAATGTTTTTTATTATATAATATTATAGCTGTATTTAATTCAATGAAAAAATTCAATAAAAAAAGATATTGAAATAATGTTAAATTTAAATAAAGCATATACTGTTACCAGTTGCCCTGTTTCTCATCGATATTTTACCGACGCAGAATCCTTGCGAGTATCCTGGAAAATTTTCCGTAGTTGAGGGAAATGCTGCCAGATGTCGTACTAGGCAGCCAGGACGAAAATCTGCAGTATTTTCCCGAAACGTGGCCAGAAGTAACTTTGCTTTGAGTTGACTTGCGGTTTATAGGTTTATACACAATGCGGTCAAAGGAATCATAGAATCTTTTTGAAGAAATTATAAAAATTAATGAGTGGGTAGAAGCAACCCCTGAAAAATTATGAACAGATAATGAATAAAAATTGCAACAGCTTTTTAACCAACATAAATTTATTCACGGTTCACTTTTCTTAAATTAAAATACAAACATGGAATGTGGCGAGGTGGGCCAACATAGCGTGAAAAATAAATATTAAAGAACGTGAAAGGTTTAGGCATGAAATTAGAGGAATTAGGCGAAAAAATGCCAATATTGCTTAGGTAGACAAGGCGCGAATTCTCCCACTCGATTAGCATATAAATGTAATTTTTACAACGCGTCCCTTGATGAGAGGATGAGTCTACAAGGGACAAGGACCGACAATGAGAGGGGAATGAGAATGAGATGGACTTGAAGCGCTACGAAACGCCAACAAGCCCTTGACCCTTTTTGCCAAGTATTGGGCTTGGGCTTGGGCGATCGTGGCTCCAGCTTTATATCTATCTCCACGTTGGGTTTAGCCAAGAGTTGCTTGTGCTGTCGCTAGTGCTAGGCAACGCAAGAGCAAGCGAGTGCAAATTGCAAATCACAAACGGCGAAATCGGTAAATTCCCGACGGGTTAAATTAGTAAGTTGGAGTGTACTCGACATTAATGGTCAGCGTTAACGCTCGTTTTATTATAATTTAGTAGTGTAAAGTGCAAATGCAATATTATGCGTATAGGTGCATGCAAGCATTGATAATTTGTTTACTAATTAATTGCTAATTGCATTTCTAAATGTAATTTATAATTTCTGGATAGATACGTAGCAGCGCGCTAATGATTATTCAAATTGCACAGCTCAGGTAAAACAAAACCATCGCAAACGTGTTAATTAGCACCACTTTCTTGTTTTTCTTCCAACTATATTGAAATTGTCTTTGCTGAAAAAGGAATTGGATCGAAAGTTTAGTTTCGCTAGCCTAATTAGACAAACAAGAAGATCAAAAAAGTGTATTCCTTGATTGATGGTGTGCTATCTTCGGTTCTTAGGCGACATTAAGTTGTAGATACTTAGCTGTTGCTCTATTTAGTTTTATAAAGTTCGTTCATCAATTCGAAGCAGACTCAAAGTCGCTTGTATTTTCCCCTTTTATGTTTAAACGAGAAAACAAACCCAAAAGATCGCGCATATCGTGATCTGACCGAATTTCATTGACGTCGAATGGATGTAAAAGTGGAAAAAGAGGAAAACTACCAGGATCAATTGGACGAGCGCCAATTTTTTCATCTGCATCGAAACGATTCGCAACTATGGCATTATCAGTATAACTGTGGCTGGCTGCAAATCTAAAAGCATTCGCGAATCAACGAAATACATCCAAAAAAAGAAGCCCGCTATGGATGAACAACAAGGTTTCACCATTACTCGCATGTTTATCAAAACGAAAGTCCTTATTGATGGATTGGTTTTTGAAATTTCCATCAGCGTCAGTTGTATTAATTGTTTTAAACCTTTTATTGAAAAGCCTCAAACAAAATAAACGAATTCGCTTAAGCTCGCATGGCACTAGCACAGGAGCACATTAGGCAAATGCAAATAATAACAGATTTATTATGTAATATGTACGTAATCCGTATTTTTCGTATAAATTTACGCGCATGTATAAACGAACGACCGCATTTAATTTGCAATGTTAATAAGTTCGTGCGCATACCAAAGAAAGTTTTGCAAATTCTAAGAAATGAATTGCAAGAATATGACAACAAGCAATAAACACAAACACAGTAAAAAGACGAAAATGAATCTTGGAACAATTTAAACCATCCTTATGCTGAAAAAAACATTTTATATCACTTATTCATAATTTTTTGTTTTCATAAAACATATGAACATAACATCTGCATGAATATACCTATGGTAGAGAATACATAAAATATGTCCTGAATGAGTGAAATTGATTTAAAAAGTTAACTGGTCCATCAAATTCAGACGTATATTAGCTGAGATAGAAAAAATTGATTTCCTTTGAGACCTTGAACTATATACAAATATTTTTGTCATTTCGTAGCTTTAGTCGGTTAGTTAGCGGTTTGGTCCTTATAACATTGGGCAGTGCGTACGGTCACGTTTTTGTTGTTCTGTTTGGTTCGTTATGCTAGTCAGCTGGAATGGTTGGAACTAACACGATAATCACTTGATACTTTCGATTTTCAATATGAATGTTTCATTACGTCAAGTAGGCAACGGGAAAGTGAGGGCAGGCGCGGCTACTCAACTCAACGAGCCCTTGACAAATGTATAGTGTGTGTTCAAGTTACGCTTCCTCTTACATTTTAATAAATATATGGTTAGCCTACAGTTAGTACTATTACTGAATAGTTTCGTACTCCACAATCGATTCGTACGCGTAGTGTTCGAGGATAGTGGATTTGAATGATTAGAGTTGGTGCGATGATGGCTGCGACACGCAATTCGATTGAATGAAATGTTGCGCATTAATCATCATGATCATTCTTACACATTAGTTTCTTGCATTAGGAAATGAAAGGATGATAATATATGTGTAAAACAAAGGATCATTTGTAAACATTATCTTTTGGTTGTGTTGCAATTCAATCAAACTTCATGCATTATGAATTGCACTCACGAGCAAAATGATTCGTGAAAATATCCAAGCCATTAGTATTGAGTGTGGATGTTTCACATTGAATTGAAGGAGATCAAATGTATGAGTACATGCATTGCGTCGTCGATATAATGGTTTCGATTGCCACGTGCCACGAGATGCAAACGTGGTTTGCGTTATTGCTGCGATGGGAATAGGAATGGGAGTACAAGTCGATTGGGTGCAATTGTGGTTTGAATTCTATCAACAAGACAGGGCGACGAAGCGTAGATACAATATGTTGCCACGGCCTCCGCCTATGTCATACCAATTTTCATTTCAAGTTTCTAGTTTTCAGCCTCGTCCATTATGACTAGTGAGCGTTTCAATTCGCAAGTCCCAAGCAACTTCGTGAATAATGTAGCCGCTTGAATAAGAAATTAATTAGAATCGATCAAAAATTATTTAATCGATAGCAATATCACCTGAAATTAATGATTAATAGTTAAGTGTGTTTTGGAGAAAAACAAATATAACATACTTTACAATGAAAGTACTATTGATGAATGGCAAATAGAGAGAAAATACGTCGAAAAGGACATCGAAGAGGAATTGAAAACAAAAGCAAACTTTCAAAGTAAAGCAGCGAACCATTCAAATGTATGAATGTTGAATGTAAACAAGTTAAATAGATGAAATTATGTTAAATAAAAAAACAAGCCATAGGAAATGTCGTTTGTATATACAATGTATTCTACCTGTAAGTACCTATAGTATGAGAAAAAGTCATTTGTTTCACTTCACCGACCTTGTATTGACGTTTGAATTTATACTTATGGAAATTTAATGGCAGAACTATTGAAAAAAAATTGCGTTCTAACTTTAATGAAAATGAGTTTCCAACGAGATTAGAAGTGTATTTTCCGTAAAACTATTGTACTTTATACTTGTATTATATAATAAAATAGCATATTAAATAATATAGTTTTGACCTAAATCTCCGAAGTCTAATGAACTCTTTTGAACATAATAAAACAGATTTTATGTTTCTTTACTATTTGCAGTGCACGCATAAAGAAAACTGAATTTAGTTAATTATAAATTTATAATTAGCTACTATCATAAAAAGTTACTATGTAACAAGAAAATTTCCTCAATAGCTTTCAGATTTCAACTTCGTTTATGATATGGAAACTGTATAGTAGTAAAGATGTTAACAGCAACCGTGCGGAAAGATAAGCGGCTTTCGATTTGGTAAAATGTAACATCTTTTTGATATGATAGCAAATGATGGATAATGTATCAAAGCTTTTACTTCGTAAAATTTATAGAAGCAAAACCTGCGGTTAGTACCGTATGTGGGGTGTAATTTTGCTAAAATTCTCAAGGTAGGTCAGCAGCGTACAGATATTACTTAAAGTTAGGAAAGTTGAGAAATGTCGGTTTTCGATAGTGAAGGCGCCGGGCTTCATGGGAAGTTGCTATGTTATTGCATATGCCCGAACCAAACCGGCAAAACCGAACTTAAAACTGGCTCAGCTTAAGCTGTAGATAGAAGGAGTGGAAAACCGCTCCTATAGGATGTCTTCAACCCCTGTCCTGATATGAAACTCTAACTACACTGAGCGTCGAACGTCGACGGTCGACTTTACCGCCACCACCCCGCATGCGAACGAAACGCAACGCGACAACAACAATTCCACCACCCGATTCGAACAGCCACGGCACGACGGCCGATTCAGTTTCCCAGTTACCGTTTGCGTTGCAGGACAATTCGTTCGTGGGACGGTGCGTACACCGGTGCCACGTGCCGATTGCCGGGTTCAACCGAAGCTGCAAGTTTCCACCATTAGTTATTTGTTTCGATTAACTTCTAACATTCAATATCTCAATTAAAAATCGTGCTTTAGTTTATCGACGCATCGTAGATCAATAAGGTTTGATATTTGTTTAATTAAAACATTGACATTTGTTTAATTGACGATTATTCAACTCAAAAATAGTACATGCCAAGTGCTCTATTCTAAGAATTTGATAGGGCGATAAGGGCAAAAATTAAGAAGATTTACTCCCTTAATATACTTAGTTTAAGGCTTCCTAACCTCTCGCTTCTCTTGTAAGACAGTCATGCATGAAATAGTTTAATTGCTTTAAATAGTCTTCTCATGCATGAACATTTTGTGCACTATTTAAAAGTCATAGCAGAATTCTTGCTTCGCACACCTTTTTCAGGAACGAAAAAGAGAGTAAAAACTGTAATTGGTGATTTGCTTCTTTAAAAAAAGTACTGTACTGACTTAATATCCAAGACACGCTTCGCTCGTCAAGGAGCTGTTCCTAATTGGATTCGACCTTTGGCTCGTGCGGTCTTCTAGTCTCTGAAACTATTAGTTGTACGATTGCCAAATTTCTGCTCTATTGATTATCCATAATCCAATTGGGTATGAACATTCGAGTATTACATAACATAATATGTCTTTACAATGTGTCTACGTTTAATTGATAAATGTGCATGAAAAACTTTGTTTAAATTGAGATCAAAATACAAATAACTTGTTTAGAAGCATCTACGGGTTAGTATCGCATTCAGTTAGAGCGCGATTTTAAATGTTCAACGTTGAGCACCAAAGTCATCAATTCCATTAAGAAAAATCGTCGGTGACTAACGTTGAATGCAAAAAAATTGAGCAACGATTGAATTCGAAACAAGTTTATTAACTTTTGTGCCAACGTTGAGCAACTTGTAAACGCACCATATGTTGGCGAAAATCTCTGAACACAGTGATGTAGATATAGATAGTTAGCAAGGAGTAGTGGATTTAGGCCTGCCGGATTTAGAATATTAAGCTCTACTCCACGTATACACTGGAGATGATAGACCTCTGCGAAAACTAATGTTCTATAATGTTCGAAATGAGTTGAAGAGAGAACTTGATATACATATATAGACTATATTTATAGAGAGGTGTAAACAGAGTGTTTGAGTATTTATTGCTCAAAACGCACCGTTACTTTCAATTACTGACGCAGATTATTCGTCACTTGCTTTGGCAATCAGAAAATTGAAATTTCCTGTGAAATGAATCATGCTAACGTGACGCCGACATTTGCGGAACTTTTTTGGCGAGGATTCCTGGAATGCTCTGTACAAAAGATAAGGAATTAGGGAAATGAATGTCTATATACTTTATACATGTACAGAAGCTTTAAGAGTTTAGGAGCTATGGAAGCAGCATCAGGATCTGAGTGGATTTGGCCGGAACGGAGTATAGCAAGGATTGCAGGTTATTACTGAAATAGTTTAATTAACTAATCGCACAAGAGGTCGTAAGAGTATTCAACGAATGCATACATATTCGGTTCGTACGATATACTCACTTCATGGTGCTTACTACATTTTTGATTAAAACTTTTCAGCATCGTATAAATTCGGGCAATACGCGTGCGGCAGCACAAATGCTCAACAGCTCAACGAGCCCTTTCATTATTTTCTATTGCAACTCTGCACTAAAACAAGCTCGTATTGTTTATTAAATTCATAAATTCATAGATTTCTAAATCATTTTCGAGGAGCTACACGTGACATTTCCATTATTAATTAAATCGTAAATTGGGAGCACCGTTTAGCATTCATTCAACTTATAATCGCGGCAATGTTAAATCAAATATTCGTTAATTATAGACATTTTCCACTTTTCCAGAATAAAATAAATGTGCGGCCAATTTTTTTAAAATGCATGTTATGTAGTCAAAAAGGTAATTATAGCAATTTCTCGAAAACGTTATTGAATAAATGCGCGTTCAATTTGTCTTCATTGCAATTCAATTCAATATAATTCAATTAGTTTTAAATGTGTTTATTTATTTGCACGACCCGTACGATTTGTCGGATAATAAATTGATTTTTTCACTTCTGCTTTCATCGAGGTTTGCAAAAGCAGAGTTTAATCTTATTCCAATTATATTTTGCTGATGGTCGGCAGGTTTTCGGCTTTAAAGCCAAATTAAAACCAACACAATTTTTGATTTTTGTTTCCGCGAAAACTACTGTAGTTATGTGGTAAAATTGTCAACGAACGATTAAACGTTACGGTCTGTTTGAATTGCTTTTGTCTGCACTGTTTAGTTTTATTTTTTTTTCCTGGCTTCCACAGCAATTTTGTCGATACTCTCGATATTCGGTGGTGAAATTGGTGAGTCGGTTGGCGAGTTTTATAACGTCCACATCGGCTTTCTAAACCGTTTGATTGCTTCTTTTTAGAAGGCGATTTCTGTATACCGGTAGGACCCTTAACGCCGAGAGTTCGTTAAATTGCTTATTTGAATTTTCATGAGCGTCGTTTTCCCCTCATTAATTGTCGACGTTTAATGCCGCATCCAACAGCTTACTTTCTCTACCAAAAAAGTTTCTTTTTGTTCGGAACCATGCAACCGCAACGAATAAAATATATGCGTACCCTCGATTCAATTTCATTCATTCGTCTCAGACAAACCCAAAATGAAGTAAGCAAAGACGATGAAAGCGAAAACAAAGGCAATAAAATATTGAAGAATAAAAGTGATGGATTTGATTGAGACACGTTTTTAATACGTGAGATTTTTTCACCAACAAATTGTCGGATGTCGGTGTATTGAAAGCTTTCGCGGGGATAGGCGGTAACACATTTGTGTTAGTGGAAAGTATATTGAAATAAAAAGAAAGAAAATTTCGCGTGAGCGCATTGATTATAAATAAATTCTCACAGGTTGTAAGAAGTGCTCGTTTTCGACGTCTACCAGACAGAAAAATCGATTCACTATTTGCTGATATTTACCTGTTTCTGTTTGCGTCCTTGCTCCAAACTTAATGCAAAAATCCTAACTGCAATTCAATGTTTGGGGCGAGGGGGTGGGCTGAAGACGACATCAAACGAAACATTTAAATGAAAAATAGTAAAAATCAGAGATTCATTATTTGAACATAAAGAAGAAATTAAATTATTAAAGTTATTCAAGTGTACCTAACAGTTTGACGTTTATGTAATTTAAATGTGCCGAAAACATTACCAACTTTAACAAATATTGACGGTATAAAAACATACTTATGGTTTTTTTCAATAGTTGAGAAATTATAAAAAAATGTTTGCTGCTAGAGTACTTATACTTATTAAACGAAGCGTTTTCAATTCGTTTATAACGACGCCAAGGAAATGTGTATATATGTATAATATTATCCGTTTTGACTTTTAACTGTAGGTACGAACATACGTATATTTTTGTTTAACGATTCACGTGAATTGTGAATATATTTGAGTTTATGTACTGAATTGTCGATTAGGATCTAATTCCAGTGAACAGGAAAAATGTAATTCAACGAAAAATTCACATATAAAATGAAACAGGTAAACTTAATAAGCTACGAATGTATACTATATGAAAACGCATTTATCACACAATCGATAAAAATTGTACAAGCAACAACCAACAAGGTTCATTCTTTTAACATTTATTTTATATCATCAATATTCGTCCATGTTTAACGCTTGGGCAGTAATATAAAAAGACAAAAACGTCGTAAACCCGCAAATGTCAGACATATTATTACCGCACAATAAAAGTTCAAATTGCGATGCCGCGGATGCACGTTTTTCAGTTTCGAAAACAAGTAGTTTTAATTAGAGTCGAATTTGTAGTTTTATTGTTAGACACGTCAGAGATGTGACCCAGCCACAGCAACAAAAAATATCTAATGAAGGAAGGCAAAACAAATATCACAAATGAAAAATAGAAAGGAAAATGAAACATGCAAAAAGCATAGAAATGAAAATGGAAATTCCAATGGAAATATTGCGGAATACACGTGCATATTATTAATGGACATGAATGAATATAAAAATGAACTTATATTGTGCTCTTTCCATATTGTCGGTATGTCGCCTGTGGTTGACTTCTTCTAATATTGTCGCTATTATATTAACATAAAACGGAAAATACGTGCACGCACAACATGAAAAGTTTATTAAAAATAAAAAAAAATGTGTGACTTGCAATAATTTAACAATAACACAAACAACCCCCATACACGTCATATTGCGACAGTATAAATTGACAGCTAAATTTGTACCTAGACCTATGTTGCATATTGAAAAATATACAATGAATAAAGAAATCAAAATAGGTGATTTTTCGAACGTTAGCGCATTAATGAGTGAATGCCATGATTCGTGTCGCATAATGAATTTATATTCCGCAGTAATTACCAAAACTTAGGTCCGCCAGATATGTTCAACCCCTTTTTGATATACCTTATTATAATTTCTTAAAAAAATGTAACATTTTCTTAGCTATTATTATAGAAATAAATTATTCAAAATCCGAGATAACGAGGTGTTTAGTTTTAATGATATATGTTATACGTGTACAGTATATGAAAACGCTCGTTTCCCTGTGCAATAAAGTCTGGTGGTAAACAAGGAAAATACTCATGGGAGGTGTTTGGTTTGGTGTTTGGATAGACTATGTGACTACACACCAAATTCATCCTCAGCCTTGCCTTGCTTTTGCACAAGTTTGTCACTAACATTTAGAGATAGATAGATTCCTTAATATAAGCCCATAAGTGTACCAAGGTACTCGACTTCGCGTTCCTTGACAGCGAGAATGTAATGATGTAATGTGCACATGATAATTGTTTATTTTCTAGTCTTGCTGTGCATTATACCTGCCCTTCTATCAGTCAATCTGTAGTTTTCGGTGAAAATTATGTATCGCTTCTAAGCTTTAATATTTATTTTTCAATAATTATATGTCTTGATTTGGACAAAATTTCAGAAAATATCAAGACAAGACAAAATCACGTTTTTCAAGAAATAATAAAAATGCAACATAAGAAATTGTAAAAAGTAATTGAAGGGGCTTCATATTCCCCAAATATATTAATTGTAATGAGAAAGTTTATCAGAATAATGTGAAATTTTGAACACAAATTTGATGGTGTTATAATGGAAATGTTGAACAAGTTTGAAAAATCTTTACAAAAATGATTTGTATGTATTTCGTGTTATGGCATAGAAGACTCTAGGAAAGCCATAAAGGATTGTACACTTTCCGGCTGACTTCTATCTCTTTCAAGCCGTCTCAATGTCTGAGGTTCTTCCTTTAACACAGCACTATACGGCGCTCGTTCACATTACCGAAAATCACTGCATGTATATGAAACGTGAAATGCTGGGTGCAAATATAGGGAAATCGTTTGTGAGTTCCTCAGAGGCAGTTCGCAGTCGCTTCTTTTTCCACGCATTGCCAACGAAAGCAAGACTGAAACGAAGTGTAAGCGATGAAACTGGAAGTTGGCCCTCGAAATTCGTTGGGAACCATCGAGAGTTGCTGGCCCATGCCAAGCAGTTTCTCATTGCCCGAGTTGCGTTGAGTTGAGTCGAGTTGCGCCCGACAGACGCGACGAGACGAAAGACTCGGTTATATGCTTCACATTTGGCCATTCTGGCTCTGGCTGGTGTGCTGCGGACGCTGTGGCGTGCGGATTCTGGCACTGGCGTTCTGCCCGTTTGCCGAATAATATAACGACGGCGATGGTGTGGCGGTGGCCCCGGATCGATATCACTGGTTTCAAGAAATTCGCAACTCACGAAATTCGACTGATACACGCTTTCCACCGAATCACCTTTAGCGGAACTGTGAATGTCATTCATATGTTGAGTCATTAAAATCATACTGAGTTGCAGTCTCTAGCGGAATTCTAATGAATAATTAATACAACAACTTTCGTCCGAAGACAGACAATTCATCTTTCGTTTAGTTTATGGCTTGCTCCTTGCTCACAATGTTGAGTTAAGCAAATTCCGCGAATGTGGCAATCTTTGGAAACTAAAATCTTTACATCTTTGTGCTAGTCTAGCATAGTGGGAAGATGGAAGGAACAGAAAAACACGATTATTCAAATAGTGAACAAGTGAAAAGTTTTCACGAAGAGTACACAATCCTTCCTCATTAAAAACAACTTTGAATTAAACTGAACTGGTTTTCCAATTAAAACTTTTTTTGCCTCAATTTAACAAATCCGAATTATTTTTCTCTCATTTAAACACCGTTTTTATATTTAACACCGTAGTTTTTGTTTGAATTTGCTATTTTTATGCTACTCAACGCAGTTTTCAAAATCTAGCATTTTATGTATTTCTGACCTTATCAAACCAATTTGACTATATAATAGTTAATATTCTCATAAAAAGGCAATAGCGATAGAGAGTTAAAAAGCCATTTAACGCTTTTATTGTGCCTTTTACATTCGCTCATCTCGTGACTCATGTCATTCGTTTGAGTTTCAGGTTTCAGGACGAGTCTGTTACATGCCCTATCTCAATAGATGTATGCCTTTTTTGCCAACAATAAAACGGTTCGCATTCATAATACGTATTCAGGCTTTGCGTTTCGTCGGCATTGTTGTGTTGTTCGCTTTGCGACTCTTGAAGTTCTCGATGCGAGCTGTGAATGCGCCGGGCACACAGCGGTCTCCCATTCCCCAATGCCTAGTCCCATTCATTTTCGTTCCTCATTTGTGCACAACTAACTAACGCATTCCACTCTATGGTCTTTCCTCATTTAGGCCGCATTTCGCATTATATCGTGAGTTGAGACACGAGAGCATGAGACATGTAATGCTTGACTTTGACTTGTATACGTGTATATTTTATACGGTCGTCGTGTTCGGCTTACATAATACGACAAGCGGCAAATATGTCGAGACGAGGCAGGCTTTAGCTTAACTTAACGCTGCCAGCGTTTCAGGACGTCTTGTCGTGTGCGTGCACGGATGCGTGTTGTGTTCTATGCAATGGATGGATGCACGGTCGCAACCAACATGTGCGAATTCATGAATTCATATGCTAAATATGGCGGCATGCATGCAACGAGCATGAACGACAATAATGCGTATGTTAAAGGACAATGTTATCCTTTCGTTTACATAGTTGGATATTGGTGCACAATGGTTCTCAGGCATTGCTTATCTATTGTTCAATCGGTATTGTCTGTGTCTGTAATATTATTCTACAATGAAGTACTTTTACAATTTAACAACTTTAATAACTCGTTTCCGCTTTATAATAATTTGTTGTTGGTTGTGGGTAGTTAACTTTACCGCTGTATTATTTCTATAAGTTTCAATATAACTGTATAGAAGCAGAAGTTGTTTGAGTTGAGCAAAGTTAATAGACAGATAAGTCTTCTCTGATAACAACGAAGTGGTTTCCAGAAACGGCGGACATGGATGTAGCACAGCTAGTTTGCTGTGTGGAATTATTGCGACAAGTACCTACATTAGTGTTAGTGTGCCACTAAAGTAAGTGAGTAGACAAATGAAAGCAATAAACCAGCCAGTGGCGTATTCAGGGGGCAGTTTAATCTCTATCTCTTCTAATACTTGAATAGGAATAGGATTGTTTTATAATGCGCGTGGAAATCCGGAAAAAACACTGATTATCAATCGGTAAAATTAATGAAAATCTAACAGAATACCTTCGTTATGATTTTATCTGTAGTAAGAAAAAACTTATAAATTTAAAAAATATTGACAATTTCTGTCCACAAAATGGAAAAACATGAAATAATCAATTTGTAGTGCAGAAGATGATTTAACCAGTTTTGATAACCCTGCTTTTAGCTTCATACATCAATTCAACCATTAATCAAGTATAATTTGGAAAAGTACGAAAACAACTGTTTTATTTTGGTTTAGAATTAAAATCTTAACCGTGTTTTAATTGTTTAATTAAAAGCTAATTAAAATTTATCTTAGTGAAGACCACAAGGTTAAGTTGCACAAGTGGCAACACTTGGTAAACTTGTTTCGCCTTTGCGTGTACTTTGAGTATTTGTTTTCGTTTCATTCCGTTTTAGTTTGGTGTACGCGTTTCTTTTCGTTTCGCGTTTCCTGGGCGAAGTTTGCGTCTGTTCTGCATACTGCGGTTTTCAGAAATTACACTTGGCTATATATTGCAGATTTGCGGTTGATAATAAATAAGCGGACGCCTAATCTGGCTGGGATTTTATCAATGGCAATGGCAGCATGGTGGTCTAAAACTTCCCTAACTATTTATATGTATATAACATGCACACCCGAAGTTTACCCAAGACGGGATTTGCACTAAACAAAATTACTCAACAAAATTAAACTGTTAAGGGTTTCAAAAAATAAGTTGAATAATCGTCAATTAACAATGTGATTTTATATGTCTTCTTATTGAACTTATTGAACATTCGTTTACTGTATAGGTGATACTAAAATGGGAATTAAAAATTTTCTCCGCAATTTTAAAACATAAATTATTGTGCAACGCATTATTCTACACGTTATCAAGTATAAACAGATTTTAAAAGCAAAATAATAACGCAGGAAGTACCGGAGAGCCGAAAAAGAAGGTGAAAAATCAAAAGTAAACAGCATGGCGTTCGCTGCAGCACGTATGATCTTGAAGGACAAGAGGAGGAAGCCGTCCAAGGAAGATTTCCCTCCGAGGAACAGGAGTAAGGTAAACAGTTCAATAAAATAGATAAACACCCTGAGTGTATTGAGCGCTCAGCAACTGAATTCTCTTTAGTGGGAACTGTGAGCAAGCTACAACAAAAAACAAGGGAAAAGTTCAATCTGTGTCGAGTTGGCGAGTACTCGTACTCGTCTTCAGTATTGGTTCAGTCCATAGAAAAAACACGCCAATGTCTTCTTTTTCCTTGTACTTATACACATATTATATGTATTATGTTGTTGTTGTAATCCGAGAGTTGGAGAGTTGATCTGCTCCAGTTCTCTCAATAATATTCCGTCTTGATGTGCAACATCTGCGCGCACGATTCTAATAGAGCTTTAGCTGCAGCCTTCCCCAGAGAAGTGGAAAATGGAAAGTGAACAATGAACAATGCAAGGATAATGGATCCTGGCAGATTCATTAAGGTGCAGGTGACAGCCGGGTGGAAATTTTCGGGCATCGTTGAAGGATTCGTGAAAATTGATGACGTAACGCGTTTTTCTTTCAGTAACGCTAACGCATTATAGTGCAAGATGTTCATGCTTAAAGTAGGCAAAGACTCAAGAACACGCCATATGCCACGTGGCAACGATTGCGTGTTGACTAAAAAGGTATTGTGTTCTGGGAAAGAATTACATGAAGCTGTAAGTTCGAGTTGGCCAGCAAATATAAAATGTAACGACATCAACGGCGACAAAAGTGAGGGAAGCAATGAAGGCAACAAAGTAGTGGTAGTCGGGCAAAAGCAAAACGGGATAAACGTGGCTCCTTGTTGAAGAGTGCAAAGATAAAAGGATGTCTTTATTGCCATCGTTAGCAGACGGGAATGTGTTTTATGCGCTTTCAAATCGCTTAAACGAACGCGTTCTTAATGAAAAATTAGCGATGATTAATTTTTAATTAAGTGCTTTCGAAGATGGACGTGTCGAATTATTAAATGTAAATTACTGAACGTCTTGCATGAAAAGAAAATTATATCGTTCTTGTGAAAATTTCAGATCCTTTTGTACCACCGTTTTACTTTGGCATCCGATATTGTCTTAAGAATTTCTGTATAACTATGTATAATTTATTACTGAGAACTTTGTATTCGAGACGTAGCTTCATTAATTTTTTTATATTGTTAAAATTTCAATTAGCACGCGTGCTTTTATAAAGCGAACTTCATGGATAATTTGGAAATTGGAAATTCCCTAACAAAACCGAGCACGACAGAATGACAACTCAAGACTCAAGAGCTTGTTGAGTGTTGGTTTTATATTAAGTAACATGCCACAAGGCAATACCGCCATAAAAATGAACATGAACGGCATTGAAGAGACGAAAACGACGTCGTCGAATAAAATATCGTGTGTCTTATAACTCTCTTAAAACGTCGACGTTTGCGTCGCTGAACGTTTTCATTGCTTTGGCGAGCATTCTTTCTTATCTCGGTGCGCGCGTTCCCTTTAACTTCGATGCCAAAGAAAAACGTTTTTCTCGACAACTTGTACATGCTAACATCTTACGTGTACAACATTCACATCGACCGCAGCCGTTGGTCGTTGGTTGGTCTCAGCAAACGAAGAAATATTTTACTTTGCTTTCTCGTTTTGCTTTCATACACATCTCGTCTCGTTCGTCACTTTCAAAATGCTTCTTAAATTTTACACCAACACAAAAACGAGTACGGCGAATAATTTAAATCCGCGTCGTATGTAATTTATTTTTGAACGTTATAATAATATACCTGAGTGTATACATTCCTGGAATTTTCTTTTAGACGGCAAGACCGAAAACAGAACAGAAAGCACAGATTAAATAGTTGAAAAGGCGCAAACCGTTACGAATCTTTAAAAATGCTTAGAAATTGTAATGAATATTAAAAGCAGCAAATAAATTTCACTTTTATGTGCCAAAGACATGAGAATATGAGAAACTTTCAATTTGAGTTATGTGAAGCATGGACGAGGATCGGGATCGAGGATCATATAAGGTCGTTCGCCTTTCTTTGTTCCCTGCTGCGTGTTGCGACAACGACGATGCGTCCTAATTAAAGTGCAGGATTTCCTCGTTTTTTCAGTTTCAGGTTAACAATCGCGTTGGGATAAGCCATGCTAATTAAATCAACAGAAAAAATTGTTATTAAAGGATTCAAAAGGTAAAATTCTAAAATAACACGGGTCAAAATGTAATTAAAAAATGTGGGCCTAAATAATTTTGTGTTTTTTTGGCATCTTCAGCATTTTACTTAACCAACGAGCAATCCACTTTATAGTTTTATTATTTTATTGTTAGTTAAACAATGACGAAAGTTAAATGGAGTAAACTTTTTAGTCAAAACTTCAGCCAGTGTTCGTACCAAACGCAATCGAAATGTTAAAGTAAAAACTTGAAAACGCACACTCTTTTTCCCATTATTCGAGCGTTCAGGTTCAGAGTCAATGAACCAAGTTACACTTGCAGTTTACAGGATATGAAAGGAAAACTTTCCTTCCTCAAGTATTTCAATAACGCCACTGACATAATCATAATAATATATTAAACCATTTCTATCATTCTATACTAATAAACAATCGCAAGACTAATATTTCACCTATTTCAGTCATGTATGCTTATATAGAGTACTTCTATTATTTACTATCATTATAAGTTGAACTACTATTCAATTTTCTTGCTTTCTCTGTGTCTTTTCAATGTGCGTGAACTGTGTATTTGTTTTGCAGGCGCGCAGTGGGAGCGCCAGTAGCTATCGAAGCCTGAGTCAGGTAACCGAGGGTTGTATTTAGGTTACTGTGTTCTACCTTTATCAATATAATAACTACTAGACTAGACTAGACTAGCATTAGTAAATTAGTGTAAACTATAGAACATATAACTTGTAGTTTACCCGTATCTATATCTACTTATTTCTTAGTTTCCTACGTTATACGTTCAGACACGTTTTCTTTGTACCGCTTATTATTTCAGTGTTCTCATTTATAGCTTCAGATAAATATTATTTGGTATACTCGAGCATTTTAAATGCATGTCTATGATATTTGCCTAATGTTCTTCATTTACGAACTATTTTTCATTTAGTAGCATAGTAGCGGCGCCGGGCACACCTCTTTGCCCGGCGCCTTCACATAATGAATGCATAGTCAACTTCATGGAAATTGCACTTTATTTGTATACTCTGATCAAACTTCATATGTAGGCAATCCTGAATTTTAAAGCGCGGGATATTTGATATAATATAGGTACTGACACAAATTTATAAGATCACGGTAAACCCGGTAAACATTTCCAAAATTCATATTTACTATAGTCTGAAAATACCTAATGACACTGATATTGGTGATTTTCACTTTCGTAGTTGGACTATGTTCAGTTTTACAGAACTAACACGATCCACTTTTCCATGAACGAAGTTTGATCGGAAAATATCAGTCGATTTCCTTATTAATTACGTTAATATTTATTGCTGCACGTAAAGGTATGTTGGTTGTGCACAGTGTTTCCTATTTTTTCATCTTCTTTTTGCTATTCTGTCTTTCTGACATTCTTAGTATTCTATTGCTTGCAGTTCTACATTTGTAACTTACATTTACTTAACAAAAATAAACAAATACATGTTAAACGGTTACACAAACAATAAACAATTACGTTAATGATCTAAAATAACTGGAGTTTTCTTTGACGTTCAAATAACTATCGAAACTTTAATAATTATCGACTGGAATAAATTGAAATTCAAGTGGATTTTAATTTTGATAAAAGGGCAAAAATGAAGAGACAGAATGTTGGTTGCGAGGTGTGAGAATTTGGTGCCTTACTCTATGTATAGACTAAAATATTTTTTGCGCAAATATCGGCTTGGATCGAAAGTTTTCATCGAAACTTCGATTGACACGGGTCGATTTTGGGTTGAATATAGCACACGCTGGCAAATATGCAAACACGACGTATTCATTAAATTCAAATTCGTTATAAATTCATCGTCCTTGTCTTCCCATTCGTTCCTATGCCTATATTGACGAGTCAAGAGTTATCGGAAATGTAGGACGAAGGCAAAAAGTGTTCATGTGCTTTCTTTGCTATTGCGTTAAACATTATTTAAGTTATAATGTATAGGTATAATTGTATTTAAATGCAAATCGCGTTTTGTTTCCACATTTTCAGACAATTACGGCATATTTATCTGCATTGTTTCGAATAAATTTCAATGTAGATAGGTGTATTTCACTCTATTGTAGGAATATGATGAAGTTGAAAAGTTTAATCGCCAGTCATCATTTCCATAAATTCTGCAATGAAAAACGAACTTGTTAGTTTTTATTATAATTTAAGTTGAACTTAATTTGTCTATTTAAAAGGTTTTGCATACCAATTTTTATTATGTTTGTATTGAAATAAAAATAGGATTCTATTAGCAAAATCACAGTAATAAGCGAGAAAGTCATGTGCAGGATAAAAATGTGAAAAGTCTCACTCACCGTCAAAGTCGACAGTGCCAGAAGAATCCGAATCGATTTCTGCGATCATTTCATTCAACTGATCCGGCGTCAGTTGATCGTCTAATGCGGCAAGTATTTCGCGTAGACTCGACGTCGGTATGTAGCCATTACCATCCTTATCGTACAACCGGAAGGCTTCCTTCAATTCCTTCTGCAACGCCTCGTCGTCCTCGCTTTCGAGGAAATGTTTCGCCACACGACAGAACGATTCAAAATCTAAATAACCAGAACCTGCAAATCAATATTTCATATTTTACTCCTTTCACTTCTGTGTCATCAATCCTATTTAGTCGACATTTTTTTGTGACAACTTTATATAAGTATGTTGCATGCACTGCTTATAATGAACATTCGACTTGAAAACTTGAATATTCGACGTAAAATATAAAAAAAATGATTCGCATTCGAAGGTTTATGAGAGTCGAGAGGTCGACCGACGACTCTTCGGCACTCGCAAAAATAAATGATGGCATATAGAAAATATACGAGGCGAGCAAGAGGCGTCCATTTCCTGTTTTCTAGTGCACTGTCGTCCTGTGCCTGTAGCGTGTTTTACGTAAGTCGTGTGCGTGTTTTTGGCAGGCGCCTGATGCTGGCCGCAACTTTATTCGTATTGTGTGTGTCCTGTGTTCTGCGCTCGGTATTACACTTAAATGGCATAGAGCAAGGACTCAAGGATGGATGTGAACGAAGTGAGGCAGTGAGGCAGTAACGAATGAATGCACGTTTTGTAGCGTCCGCTTTTCCGAAGCACTTCGTTTGGCGCACTACACCGACTCAGACTCCAGGACTGCCCGGACTATTCGGAAAGTGTTTTAGACGTTAGGCGAGGGAATCGTAACGTTTGCAAAAATTCATAAAAACACCAAGAAGCGGAAGAATTATATGCTTGTTTTAGTATTTTTCTACTGGTATCATGAGAATTGCTGCTTCTACATTCTACATATAGAAATAATGAAATTGAAAAGGGCAATTACGAAATGTTTAGTGAATTAAACATTTTAATTTTCTGCTACGTATAGCTATTTGAATAAATAGGTAGTTTTAGTTTCACCTACCGGAATTGCGCAGCGCACTTTTGTTCTGATTTTTTTGTGCTTTTATTAAAATTTATTGATATGGGTTTGCAACTTGATGGAAAAATCGAAGTGTACCAAAGGACTTAAACGACTGCGACTTAAGCACACACGTGCTCTTTTTATAAGCATCCAACAACTCCCAACGAGCATTTCAAAGCTATACGATATGAAACATATTTCAAACGATATCTGGAGACAGCTGGGCATATGCCATCAGCTATCGGAATATGTTTTATATGAGGGTTGAGATGTTGGCGTTATGTAAACTATCCTTGATTTTATTCCATATGATGCCTGTGCCTGTGCTTCTAGCCAACCAATTCTAGAAACAAGAACTACGAAGTTACATGAAAGTATAGTTGCCATTTAGATATGGCGTTAATATTTGAACATCGATTACATCTATGTTAATTCAAAATATTTATCAAAGTCGCGAGTAAAAATTAATGCATTTTTCTTTAGCTTCGTGGCTAAGCTAAAATTTAAATTACCATAGCTCACACGTTCGTGTTTGCATTCCATGCTTATCTAGCAATATAATCGCATATTATATAATTTATCAAGAAATAAATGCAACTTTTGCCAGGCGAGTACAATGCAGAAATGTTTACGATCAGGCATTTGCATCTTCCATCTCCTTGAGGTTTTCCAGGCTTGTTGGGGTTAAGGTTTAAGAATCTCTATATGCATATGAATTCTGAAGCGCGTGCATTTTCCATCACACCCAACCATCATCAGCCATTATGAAAACAACGTGAATAATTCACATTTTTACATTTTGACTTCTTATGCATTCTCGTGTGTACAAAGTGAGCGGTTGGGCGGAGAACCGGGAACTTACATTATTGAAAGTTACTGACTGTTTCACAAGATGTGCAAAAATGTACACCAAATGGGTATTGTTCGTGGTGTTTTCCGGCATCATCCGGTACCCATTGGTATGCAATGCGATGCGAAAACTTCCATAGGAAAATTCGTTCATTCGCGTTCTTTCGGAAAATAAGCAACTCATGTACGTAATAATAAATCAAGCCTACATCAAGTTAGGTCTATATCGTTTTATAAACAGGGCCGTATTTGCTCCACGGACGTTCATGAAAATAAACAAACTTTTAAGGGATGTTTTCTATTATACGGCCCTACGCGCCTATATTCGCCTCAAGGTTCACCTCGACGTTTAGTTTCACATTTACATTTACGTCCACATCAACAGCCTACATGCACAGTTTTAAAGTGTTGTAGATGCCTGAGATAAAAGATAAGTCGGCGGGAATTTGAACTCGTTTACGGTTTTAGCATTTTATCAAATTTTCCCTATTCTCGTAACCTGCACGAGACGCGCACAAGTCCCAATTTTTATGCCGGCGAGCGCGTACACCTTCGCAGAATGTTGCTCGAGTGCATAAATAAAACAATTCGAGTCTGCACACAATGAGAACGCGCGTGGCAACCAGCGATCGTTATAAATCACTATGAAAAGGTCTCGCGGGTCATTTTCTCTATTTTCCCACCAGTGAAAAGTACCGAAAATTCGCAAAGTACCCAGAACACCGGAAGTAAACTCAAGAAGGCCGACTGAAACTATACGGCATCGGAATGGGAAAACTGACAAGCAAAAAAGGGTCGATGGGAATTTCTTCTCAGCGACTTATCAAGCGGACACTGATATAGTTGACAATAACAATGAAAAGGGTCGCTCTTTGCAATATACTTGAAATGAGGAGACATTCGATGACTTGACTTATATTAGAAACGAGATAAATGGTACAATTGAATGAGATTTTGCTTCTGGAACAATTAGCCTTGTTTTATTTTGTATGATTTATAAGTCGTTAACTAGTGGTATATAGCGGAGGAATAACGCCGCCAATGTTAGTTTATGGCTTTATGGGTATATGGATGGCGTAATAATGCTATGCGAGTGTGTAACGTGCAGTTTGTAGCCCTAGACATAATAAACGTAAATCGGGTTGGCGACGTTAAATGCCATCGTATTGCAATCAAATCGCAATATAGAAAGTCCATTTGATTAATACGGAAATCGATATACACATCAGAATTTACACAAACGTATAAACAGCTCTAACTGTGTACTTTGCCAATGCCAATGAAGGCCCATCCCTTTATTGGCGTTGCTATATACCATGTGGATACTGTGGCAATCTTGGATATCAACTAAAAATAACACGAATGTGAAGCGCCAATTCGCTTACTCCCTTGGTAAAAGATAAGAGCGGGGAGAACGGACGATTTTGGTAACTTGCGACTATAGCGACTAAAGTCGCACAATGTAACAGAGCCTTAATGTGAACGCAATAATTCGAAAATATATAGTGTGCAGTTGGCAGTAGGGAATAATGTTCGTTAGCAAACTCAAACGATTGCCATTGTTTTACGTTGCAATGTTGATACGCTTAATTATGAACAGCGAATTTGCGATGTGTCAATTGCTGTTCTAAAACGTCCGGTCAAATTCAGTAGGACGAAGAATTAAATTTATCGCTGTCTCGTTCTCGTTCCAATTATCCATCGACACAATGCCTAAACATGACATTGATTTGCAATGTATGTACAAACTAGCATGGCTTGTTCACATTTTCGCTATTTACTTAGTCTGGTTCTGCCTGATAATGGGATAATGCCCAAAACTATCATTGCAAGATTAACTAAACTATATTTATTTAGTCTTAACTGATGATTAAAAAATTAAACTTATTTCAGTTGATACTAATATCTTTCAATTTTTAACAGTACACTCAGTACAAATCGATAAAGCATTCAGCATTTGGACGCAACGTATTCGAGATAACGGATAATGTTATTAACGTGTGGATTTGATATGTCCGTGTTTCTATTAGGAAACCTTCCTGTTGTGGCAACGCAGCCATTGCATTGAGGTTTTTCCCAATAATTCCGACGTTAAATTGAACATTAATTAACAGACCACTGGCAGGAGAAATGTGCATTTCCCATTTTTCACTTAATACGATTCATAGTTCGCACATAAAGTAAACGGCCATACGCTATAAAATTAAGTAGATATTTACAATAGTCCTGATTTCTGTATGTTTATAATAAGGACACGTAAATAAAGCTCGTTTATTGAGTCGTAAATGTTGAAATAATAAAACAGGGGAAAAAGTTTTCAGTCCATTTGTGTTTGACCCCTTATATTATATTATGTCATATTATATTACCCTTCAGAGTCCGTTATTTATTATTCCACAGTTATAGATGTTGGAAGAACTCGTCTGCTTTAGAAAGAAAAGCCGGAGGAAATGAAAGAAACGAAGCATTCAAATAAAACGGAAATCGTCGTTTTTTTCTTCGACCTTATTTTTATTATTGGTAAATTGAGTTCGTTTTAATCTAGTTTTATTATTGAATTGACTGAGCAAACATTTATTTTTCTAAAAAACAAAGTTAGAATCCCCGGATATTGTGATTTATTTATTAACTAAACTATAATTGATAAGTTAATAATAGAGTACAAGAAATGATTTTGCATTTATGATTAATTCGCTCAAAGAAAAACGGTAGGAATTAAAAATGATTTATTAATAGACTTTTCTTGTGGGTCAGTGTTCTTAGTTGATGAGGGCTTCGGAAAACTTTTCGTAATAGTGTTATTACGATAGGTCATGATACGTTTAAGAAATTAATGACCCGTTTCTCGCAGGTGTAGGAAGTATATCAGCATAAAACGGTCTGAATTCGTGGAACATTCATGCACAACACGACTTATATTGCCCTAGGTCTATAATTAATTGCGCAATGTGCCAATTGCAAAGCGCAATTTTGCAATTTCTGAATAAGTATGAAGGAAAATATGCAAACGAAACTGTCGCCTTAAACTAGATCACTGGTCTTTGTCTAGCATTACTTAGTATTTTAATTATCAGTTTTTATGCAGTACACTTTTTTATGATGTTGAGGAAAATTAGAAGGAAGATATTCCTGGAACGACAAGAACATCACACAGCACAGAATACTGTGTGGTTCTTTTGTAGATTCGTTGTAAGTTTTTCTTACCAACTGCAATTTTTTTCTAACAACGTGTTCGTATCGTTAGCGCTCTTGTGATGTGGAATGTTAAATGCACTCTTTGGTCCGTGTTAGTGTCCTATATAGATATAGGTATAGATAGGGCTAGAGATTCGTGTTCCTTTCTTTCATTTCATTATTTCTATCAAAGCGCATAATAAACTTGGAACCGTTCCCATTTAATCAACGAAATTCGTTCTTCTTTCCTTTCTTTTCATTTCGAACAGTTTTTCGTGTTAACAGTTTGTATTTTTTAGTTTTTACAAAATTGCTTGTTTTCCCAAGAAAATTAATACAAGAGTTTAATTAAAAATTGAGCGAATTCACTTCGGAAAATTCTCTAAATATGTATAGAATTGGTTTAATCGATGGTTTATTTAAGAATCTTCGTTGAAGTTTTTTGAGCGTGAGCCAATTTTCGTTTCAGCATTTTTGCGAATATTGCGAATTAAATTCACGAATTAATAGGCAAGGCGTTGTCTCCGCATAGTTCGGTGTATTTAATAATTTTCAAAATGCGTTTATTCTGCATTTACCACACTCGCTGTTTCTACGTTCGGCTTCGATTTCCAGTTCGTATTTAAAATGTTGCGTTGAGGGAAAACGGGCCGGCCACAGCATGTAGGCGAGATTCGTTCTAAATGCACTTAAAAATCCATTCTGAAAGCGACGTTTTAACAGTTTTTCAACAATTCTCGGTGTCTCCACGCGCGCATATAGCGAAATGCGAATGCGAGATTGTTGCACGTAAACATGCGAAGCGCGCCTAACTTAGTTTTGCACAGTTTTCCAGTTTTCAACTGTTTGTTCGTCCTGCGGATAAGTTATACTAGCATGTTCGTATTATGCAATGGAAGGAATTCAGCACTTTTCATAAAAACAGCACAAATTTCAATTGCGATGTCACATTTGCGATTTAAATTAAAATGTCCTAGGTGTACAATATACATGCAGACGAGGATTTACGTAATTCGTTAGTCACACTTATGTTTTAATACAAAACTCAACTTTAATCGTATAACTTGAAACTTTCCCGCTAGCTGTTATAATTAGCCTATTAATATTGAATTAAAGAATTAATGAAAACGCGTGCGGCGGAAATCTCATTTTATTTTGCCCAAATGTAACTAAACAAACAAGAACTTAGTCAAAGAAAACGAAAGGAATGGAAGTATGAAGTAATAAGCAATGGAAAGTTGCGAACCAATTTGGCATATACATATAATGAATGCGCTTAACTTAAACCTTGGCAATGCGCCACCCTTGTTTTCACTCAAAAATAGAAACTATGGAATGGGCAACCATTACCCCGACTTGTTTTTATCGTTTTGTAAGTTTTGTTTGACCATTTTGTATTGTGCACTCTACGTTTACTGAACAATTCTATGGCGTGGCGTGTTGTGCGAATTTCGTCAAAATTGGCATACTTGAAATGGCGTTATTGCCTCATGCCCTTGTGCCCGAGCCTTGTAGCGTTATTAAAGCACTTAAACCTTTCGAACAAGAGGGTAGTTCTTATTCGTGCGCGCGAATTTTAAGCAATTAGTCACGTACGGTCTAAAAATAAATGAAAGGCAAGGCGTAAGTTGTACTAACATGCATGCAAGAAAAGCAATTCAAACTTTAAAAAGTCCTCAAGGTGTCTGCCAAATTCCTATTACTAATACTATTAGTTTTGTCGTTTCATTCTTGCAAAGTTCCCAAATGCAAATTGCAAAACTAAAACAACGTAACAACGTAATCTGATATGCCACATAGACGCATAAATAATTTATTTAATAATAACAAATCATCTAAAAAATTAAATTGATTATATTCTTAATTTTAAGTTTAAAAGTGTAGGAGTGCGTTGGGGACGATTGTGTTGTGACTTTAAGAAGTAAAGGTGAATAATTTATTCCCGGTGTACTAATATTTATATATATATATAGAGGATTATTTCGTGACTTCCCTTCCAAGAAATGCTAAACGTATAAAACCTAACACAAACCTAAGCACTTAGGTATTAAATGTGAGCGAAACACGCACAAGTCGCGAAATGGCAAAGTATTTATTTACACGTCAAATGCATAAACAAAATAGAAAATCCACGTTTACCGAGGCTTTTCCTTCAGGTCTTTATCTTTTCAAACCGCGTTCCAAGCCACGAGCAGCAAGATGAAATAAATTTCATTTGAAATGCTGATTGCAAGAAACGGTTGCGGCTTACAAAAGAGAAGGTGAAAAGTAAGCGATCGTCATAGCAAAGATTAACCGAGAAAATGAAAATATCATCAGAAAATCACTTACCGTCTGTGTCTTCATATTCCAAAATTGCTTCAAGCTCGTGATCGTTGAAGGTGTGTCCTAAGGTATTCAGAATCGTTCGTATCTTTTCTTTTTCGATTCGGCCGCGTTTGTGTGAGTCGAACATTGTGAATGCTTTCTGCAACACTGCAATCGATACGATACGATAAATGCTGAATGGTGTGGTGAATGGCAATTTTTATATATTTCACACTTTAACTGAATTTGTAAATCGTTATAAGTGTAAGATAAAGGGATTCGAATAAAAGTGTGACGGTGAATGCATAGCGTTAGCAATGGGGAAATCGAACTATTGGTAAAATGCGATGCGAAAATGAAAATTTACATGTGAAAACTTTGATAATAGGTTTTGCGTTTTTTTTTCTTCGTTTTCGCAATACATTTAACCATTTCACTAGAGGGAATCTAACTTTTTACGTGCTCTTTATCCATTTTGATCCTTCCAATTCTGTTTGAAAATATTTTCGTTTGTCCAAGCCTGCAGGCGGCAAGCCAAGCGTGCGGGGATGCCTGAAACAATATGTATAAAAGGACGCAATTAATATGCAATCCAAAAATGAGGATTTGTGAGTGAGCGACGATTAATTATGTATTAAAATCATCACTTTAATATTTATCTCTCTCTCTTGGTATCGTTGGCGTGGTTAGTCGTAAGTTTTTAGCCTTCCCTGAAAATGAATATTAATGAGCTTAAATAATTAAGGCGACATTCGGCTTTGCTGGCAGCTTAATGTTTATCGCTTTTCGTGTCGCACTTGTGCACTTCCACTTGTGTCTACGTGAGTAAAGCCGAAAGCGCACGTGCACACCTAAGGGAGAATTCGAGAATAGTCGCCGGTTATCCTCCCTTATCCTACGACCATTGCCAAGCATAAGCCACGCGTGGCTAAGACTTGTCGAAAACCACACCGTGTGTGAACTGTTTTCATGCATTATGCCGACATTGCCGACCATAAAGTGTGGAGACTTCAATAATGAAGCGTCGTGGAAATGAATTAAATAAAACGCGGCGCTGATAAATGAGTAACCACTTTCTTGACACGAATTTTTACTTACTAAAATATTTGCCCTTGGCTCTTGGCAGCCCTTGGTTCCTCTAATTACTTCGCTTAAAACTTTCGGAAAGCAATTAGGCCATATTGTTGTTGCGAAGGCTAATAGACATTAACTGAACGTGTTGATGAGGAACTGTTTGATAAATGCACATCGTCAAAGCTAAATTTAGTAATGGCATATTACGGCTTCGGAATTGGTAAGCAGCTGCAAGGAGGAGGATTTGTTGTCACATCAATACTCCCAAATAGCTATACATAGTGTTACAATTAGGCAGGTATCTAGATCACTTCTTAAGGAAGCGTTATCTACAAACAGGACTGCAATCTGAGCGTGCGAGGACGATTGGTATACGCATTTCCGATTAGATGAGAATCCTTGGTGCATTAGGCATTACAATTCATTCAGTTGTCGGGTTGTCGTCGGCTAGATTTGCATTCGAGCAAGCCAAAGGACACTGTAAACGCTGTAAATGCAGATAAATAAACATTTGACTCGCGGCGACACAGAGAGGAAAACTGATTAGATCATTTTCTTATGCATTTATACGATTTGAATGAAATGAATCTGAAATGCCGTTTGATCTTCTTATACAACAGGCTTAACTTAATTTGTATTTTTTTGAAGAAGGTCTGAAGGTTGAAAGCGCTTTTTGCAAAACAAAAATATTTGCACGTTTCCTGCCATTTAAACCATTTAAAAAGGGACTCGAGGAAATTTTTATGTTTTTTAATATTATCCCACTGTGAATCTTGGGCTGGTGGTTGTGAAAAGAAGTGGAAAGCATCTGTGGGGATTCGTCTAGTCGCTTATAAAAACCGATTTTTCGCCCGCAACACAATTCATTTTTTCTCGTTTTATTTTTCGTTTTTTGAGATTTTTTTTATAAACGTGCAAAAGTAGAAGTAAGAACATGACCGTTATGCTCCTATAATTTAGTGTTTCGCAAGGACGAGCATGTGGATTATACCTATACACGTCTTTCTTTTTTTCACATTTTATTCTCTTACTTTTTCCCATTCACATTTAACTGGTCTATTGTAAGTGGAAAAAGAAAAGGTTCGTACACGTGCACTAATGGTTTTTTATCATCGAGCGCAAGCTCTAAACGCTTATAAATCGCAAATAATCGAAAGGATTTCCCATCATTCTCTTCCAACCAATACTCGGTTTAAACTTTCCCAACACACAGCATATAAGAGAAACCTTTTCCCGATGTTTCTCGTCCATTCGCAATCGCAATATTCCCAACATTCAGTTTGTTTCTGCTTCCATGCTTCATCATTCCCGCGCGCCTTTATATCTTGTGTTCGTTTCGTGGTAACGCATCGCATCTTTCCGTTGTGGGAAATGCCACAAACCAACCATATAGTTCTTGGAATCGGTCGAGTTTCCCACAACGATAATTTTCCCGAACCTTTAGGGAATTGCCTTCATGCTTCAATGCCTCAATGTCTCAATAATTCCGATTGCTAACTACCTAAATTATCCGCACCACTACCACTAATAGCCGGAACTACCATTATATCGGATCGGCAAACAATAAATACAAAACTACATGAAAAGTTCATTTGCTGTTTCAGTTTCAATTCGGAATTTCAATGAAAACTTTCATTATTTGTGCAGTGCTGCCGTACCACTGTGCTTATGGAATTAAAAGAGAAGAGAAGTTGTTGCTACCTGCGAAAGGACATTTGATATAACCCGTTTGAGTGCAATAAAGAGAAGTGCAAGTACATTAGAGTTACACCAATATGAAGCTCGTTAATATATTAAAACTTTGTGCTAGAGTCACGAGTATTATACTAATCTTAATGCCGCCATAGCCGCCCCAAACCGCTGCTTGTTTGCCTAGTTTAAAACCGCTCTAGAATTTGAATTTAGTCTAGAGATCTAGCGAAGAACAACACACAAGGCACCAAGTTTGACGTGGGAAACATAGAGATTATTGCATGCATTTATTGCTTCAACTTGTATGCACTGTACTTGTGTAAGTACCAACGGCGAACATCCGACAAATATATGTTAACAACAAAATAACCAAAACTAGAAATTCCAAAGTTTGCTTTATAATAATGTCGAGCACATCGTAGAAATATTTGCTGCATAGGAATGCGTTGGTCAGCAGTCCACAAATAACCTTTTCAGTCATTTAAATTATTTCTTATTATTAGTACCCATACTTATTTGTATTACCATATTGTGTGCACTAACCAAGTAAATTATAATAATTTCAATTCCTACGAAACGATTACTGCATTTGATAACAACATGCCATCATGCCAGGTTTTTTTTACCAGGTGTTAATGGATTATTTTATATTATTATAGGCACGCAACAAGCCTGCTGATGGTAGCGCACCGGCGAAGAATGCGCAATGTCCGCGTACGCCAACAAATGGCGCCAAGGGCCAGAAACCTGGCCAAAAAAGTGGACCGCAACAGAAGGGCCAGCCGAAACAGTCGGCGGCGAAGGCTGCCGCCACCGCCGTTGTGGCTACATCTGCTGCCGCTAAAAATTCCAAGAACAAGAAGAAGGGCAAGCACCATCAACACGATCTCATTGTTACCATCAACTTGGTAAGCCACCTACTTAATTAATGATTATTACATAATCTTGTTCATTTGGTCTTCAGTTCTATTCGGTCACCCTGTATGAAAATTGTTAAAGTTGTTAAATTAATTATGCGCTCTTTTAATTGGATTAAATTGAACAAAACATTGATTAACGTAATGGTTTTTCATAGTGCTTTGTGTGAAGGTTGATAACAACACCAACAGCCAACAGGAAAACTCTCCACAATCCACACACAATTGCACATTGCATGCGTTGAACTCGACACATTTCTATTGTGATAGGGTGGAAACGAAACTTTAGTTGAATGAATAGTACACGCGATGCTTTTATTTAATACAACCGTGTACCTACGCGTGTGCCGAGTGCCATGCATCAGACAATAATGGACGCGAGCTCTTAGTAGAATAACGGCGTAGAATTCTAATTATAATGGTTTTCGAATTGGACTTGTTCATGAATTAAATGCATGTAACTTTTATTTTCAATCGTTTTATTTATGCGTAGACATAACTAGACCGCCTAAGCGGCTAATAGATTGCGAAGGATGCGATTTTTGAAACGAGCAAAATAACTGATGTAATTTTAGTGTTATTCTTGGCGTCCGGCGTCCGGCGTCGGGACGGTGGTCCTAAATGCTGAGGCTGAGGCAAAGCAGAGACAAAAAGTCGTGACTGCGGAATTCGCATCTAAACCAAACCAAAGCAAAGCAAGGCAAAGCCGCGAAGCCAAAGCAATTCGAAAATTTCGCACACGTGCGCACACCTTCTCACTCGCTCCCATCCCATTTGGCTTGACTTATTTTAGGATATTAGCGACAGTTTTGTTTTGACCAACCGCGGTGATAAACACGAAAAAGCCAATCATGAACAATGGCGCGATAAAAGTGGTTTGAAGAAATCAATTAGTTAATCGGTGAAAATTATGCGTAAATGAAAAATTCGAATTTCGGTGAATTTGTTCAAACATTCGAAATCGCAAATATTCGCGTATGCAACATCAACTACGACAGGAACATTAACGAAGAATTAAGTGATACAAAAAGCCGCTTCAATGGGAAGTTACAACGAGGAGTACAGTCGATTGAAACGGTTAACGAGCAACAGCGATGTCATTAGCGTTTCGGTATGTTTGATAAAAGCGCAAAAAGTTGCGTCTATTTTCACTACCCACTCATTCACACTGAATGATTTGCCGTTCATTGCGCTTGTTATAATTTTATTAGTTTTCACTTCGTATCAGTATTGTTTTTGGAATCGTACCCAAAACTGAAGTCATTAAATTCAAACTACAAACAGCAAAATAATACAATTTCATTTTAAACTGAAATATGTATAGTATTGTGCCGGTGCATAGAAAAAATTAAATTCGGCCCATTTTATGGTTAATTGATATTTTTATGAATTGAACATATGAACGAATATTTGCGAATGACATTAATGCGCTTTGCAAAATTTCATTTTATATAGGCCCATAAAACTTCGAATTTTGTACGCCTCGCTTTTGTTTGCATCAGGAAAAACATTACGACTCTGAATTTCACTCGGAGCTCTGAGTCAAGTTTCTCGCTGGTTCCGAGCTAACTTTAGTGAGTATTCCTTGGACTCTGCGCCACAATAAAGTATAGTGTTGTTTGGATTGATTCCAAAATATTTGGGAAAACACTTTGTAGTTGCTTTGCAAACAAACAACCAAACAAATGGACGAATTTCGTCTTTCATGAATGAAGGTATCGGTTTTTAATTAAAGAGATGTGTTGTTGATACACTTCCAGACCGAATATGGATTGTCCGAGGATCAGGTTGCTGAGTTTAAGGAAGCTTTCATGCTCTTTGATAAGGACGAAGATGGCACCATCACAATGGCCGAATTAGGCGTCGTCATGCGATCGTTGGGCCAACGTCCGACCGGTGAGTGAATCAAATACCAAATTCCATCGCTTCGTCCTTCATTTTTCACGTTTTTTCTATACTGTGTGAGTTATCTCCTCTTTTTGTTCGCTTTCCCTTCGCTCATTGGGAGCTTTCATTCATTCGTTCGATTACTTTGGATTTGCGAAAATCCTAATAACGTCGATTGTTGTCGGATCTCGACGAAAGTCTTTTTTTAAATCGTTAGACTATAGTATTCCTTTTATTTGTACACATTGTGTTGTATTGTCGAGGAAAACCCGGCTGAATGTTTGATAAAAGCATCGAAACTTTTTCATTTCGTCAAATCGAACCGAATCGCACTAAACTGAACGAAAGCAGTGCAAAGGACGAATACGTCGGACAACAATGAACTCCTAGCTTTTTGCTTTCTCAACATTTGCTTGCTTGTGTTGGTGCTCAGAAAAATGGGGAAAATAAAAACATCGAATCAAACATTTGGTAACAACGAACAAAAATTGGAGGGAAAGAGATTTAGATTTGGAATATTTTCCGGGAATTGCAACTGTTCGTGTACGGTTCGGACTAAAACCTAAAACTTGACTGAATCAGCGCAGACAAAAGTTATGAGATAAGAGAAAAGGATACACACATTCTTTAATATTATTTTTCAAGGGGCATCAAAAATATATAGAAAATCAAATAAAGATATAGCCAAACTTATATGTTTCGGGGATAACAAAGAGCGAACGAATTGAAATAAAACTTGAAAACACGCATTAAATTAGATAAAGAAACATTTGCAAAAAGATATTAAAATATTTCTTAGCTTTGAAAATTCAGCGAACATGAAAATATCTATAAACCACATTAAAATTTAACATCTTTAAAATTTATCTAAAAGTATATGATGCCACTCAGTTTATTTCTTATTGGAAAATTACTAAAGTAGTTAATAATCTATAATCTTCACGTGCTTGCGGGTTACACGTGGGAAAATTGAAAAAGAATCAACAAACTAAACTGTAAAAGTGTAGTCGAAGCAAATGCGTGCACTTAGATATTTTTCTATGATCCGATACATACACAAATTTAAGTACGGCTACGGGAGGAAAGTTTGCGTTCGCCTTCATATCAGAGCGTGCGAAATCTCGGAAATTGAAAGCTCTCCTCAAGTTCACGTTGTACGCAAACATCTTGATCGTCGACAGCTGATACGGAACAGAAGACGAGCGAAGAGCAACACGATCCCGAATCTCGGTGTTAACTGTGACCTAAACCACCTAAACCTTTAAACGAAGAACGAACAAGTACGGAGGCATCAGGAGCGTAAAACCACAATCGCACAATCACGACCCAACCACATTACGATATGAAGAAGAAGGAAACGAGAAGAGCATTCAGGATCAGGACGAGACTGTAACCGCTCGAGCTCATCGACGTTTCAAGATTTCGCGACAAAACTCTTCAACAAATGCAATGTTTTAGTACTTACTCTGCTAGATAGCCGAAAAAAGTTGCAAACTTCTGCTCAGTCTGCGTGCGCCTAATTCCGCTACTCCTACAACATTTGTTTCTGACTTTAAACTTCTGAAAATCGATAATAGAATGCAAAATATGTTTGGTCCTTGGACTTTCCTTCCCATGGCACCGGGTACGCTAGGTTTGTGATGGCAATAACACATTAGTCAAGTCATAGGAGTTAATTAAATGTAGAGCTAATTTGTATCGAATAACATCTCAACCTTTTCCTGGGCGCGGAGGGTAAACACGATACGAAGTAAATTTTGGAACGCGTTCAGTAAAATGAGGAGAAACATTATAAATCGTCGTTTCACGAGTAGCGATTTGTTATTTATGTGTACTAAGAAACTGGAAATGGATGATGATGAGGGCAACCAGCGCTCCTTGTTCATTTATTTTCACTACTTGGGTCTTCGCCTTTGTTTTTCATCCACTTTCAAATTATTATACATATTAAGTAAACTGCTAGGGTTACATGGAAATTTTAAGCGGCAAAAGACGCGCAATTTCATTAGCTACAACTTTGCTACGAACAGTTTTGTTTTATCTGTGAAGGTTTACTTAATATTCATGAAATTGGTCGCATTGCAAAAATGACAACTTGGGCCTAATACTGTTCATTTTATTGAATAAATTATTAGATGCATGTGCCTTCGTCCTGTTCCATTGCATGCGAGATGTGAAACTTCGTTTCTTGATGAACGTACAAATAGGCAATACATGGTCTTTAAAATAGTTCGAATTTATTTTGCCACCGGAATTTCGTCATCAGTTGACTCACTTTGTATGCGCTAGTTCTTGCCAGCAAATTCAAGGTACGCTTAAAGTTTATGTTTCAAACATCACTTTAAACTCCGATATGACAGCAACTTACGCAACTTAATATATGAAATCCAAAACTAAGCGCTCAAATTCTGAAATGAATACTGCAGCGTTGTTGCTTGGAAGAATGTGATAGATTTGCGCAAATAATAAACGAGCATAAGTAATTAATATTAACTATCAGTAATTTCAAGCGGAAACTTATGAGAGATTAACTGGTAAATTTGTGAAACTTTTAAGATATATCAAAAGTTTTGTGCATTTTTGGTTTAAAACAATGGCCGTCCGGCCGTCGTTGAATTTTCCCAATAAATCGAAACGCTTCGTGCGCTTGACTTTGACTTTTAAATTAAATTTTTATTCTTTATATTTCCCGATATATCGCTGTACGCATTTATTAAATGTCACGTTCACATTTCTGATTTCGTTTTAATTCATTTCCATTTCCCAACTTAAGTCAATATTTATTCAAAACAATTAAGCAGGAATAGGACACATTTATCATAGACATTTATGACACTTTTAATATTCGAGTTTCATTGTCGCCTATCGTTGAATGTACTTTTATAGAGTAGTGATCTTATTAATTTTGCTTTATGATGTTTACCATTATTGCACTCATCGATATCGGCACACAGAAACTGAATTGCGCGATATGGTCAATGAGGTCGACCAGGATGGCAACGGTACTATCGAATTCAACGAGTTTCTTCAGATGATGTCCAAGAAAATGAAAGATTCGGATGGCGAGGATGAATTGCGAGAAGCATTCAGGTATATTGCCATTATATTTGTTGTAATTTTGCTTAATACGATGTGGAAAATTATAAAAATATTTATTTTCTGATAAGAAACGGCTGATATCATTTTACGTTGATATTTATTCAAATTCAATTGCTACCAAGATGACCGTAATCTAAAATGAACTTTTATATGTTAGGGTCTTTGATAAGAACAATGACGGTCTAATTTCGTCTAATGAGCTGCGTCACGTTATGACTAGCTTGGGAGAACGTCTGTCGGAGGAAGAAGTTGACGATATGATCAAGGAAGCTGATTTGGATGGTGATGGCCAAGTCAACTACGATGGTAAATCATGCTCATGTACTTCCTATGTATCAAATTATTCAATGATAAAATTTGTTACAGAATTCGTCTCCATTCTGACTTCGAAAAATTAAGTCCCACCAAGCGGCTTTCTAATTCAAGGTCCAAACAAGCAACCGCAACAAACAGAATTACCTACAAACTTTTACTCATAACTATTTACTACATACAAGATTAATAAAAAAAGCTTGATAGAAACAAGATGAGCAGAAGTCTAGGACTTACGAAAAATTGAATTATTAAAAGTAAAAAATGAAAAGCTGCATTTCAAAAAATTCATTGCATTCAATTGCATTCAATTATGTAAAATTGAATTAAAATATCTAAATAAATATTAACACTTTTCATAAATATGTACTGGACGTTTCTGAACAAAGAAATCAATAACACAGATATACAGATAGCTGATAACTAATACAACGAGGAATAAATTGAGCGAATATTAGATGAAATTAACATACAAATAAATTGATCACATGAACGTCCTGTATTGATAAACAAAATTTATCAAATAAGAGCACTTGCTTTGAATTTACCAATTACGATTTACGAAATTTACAGTGTTTACGATTTGAATCTTAATTATTAAGGCAATGGCAATGTGGAATTTTCACAGCATGGAAATGAGCAAATAAAGACGGATAATCTATTAAATACACAAAGCACCTACTAATAAATATGAATAATCTTGGTCCTTATTATTATTAGGCAACTAAAAAATTTCTAGTCGACAGGGTCTCTCCGTAAAATGTTAACACACACTAACAGGTACATTAAAATTCTATAATAGTTACAAAGAGTGTTCTAAAGGAAAAGCTATGAACGATTGATACGCTAATTGCAATTATAAATACATGTAATCTTATCTAAATTTAATTTGAACGGAAACTGACAAATTTTTAGCTTTCAAAAACCAATTGAAACTACAGTTAAGAGAGCTGCATTTGCACACGGAATTTTAATACAAATGATTAATATTACAATGACAATTATAAAAATAAAATCTTCAAAAAACGAGTATTTAATTGAAATTAATTGTGATTATCGTTTTCAATTCTGTCGAATTCATATTCCGATTATAATTGCATAAATAAAGATTAAATGATTTGAGTAAAAATGAAGTATTAACAAATAACGAAAATATGAGAATGAAATTGCATTGTTTGATGTTTAACACGAGTGGAATAAATGCAAATATGAATTAAATTCAACGATGAAACGAACTTGAAACTGAATATTTATAACATTTTGAGAGGATTCACGATGGACTGGATATGCAGTCTCCTATTTCACTTCGGTTTCCACTTCACATTCACAATACAGATCGATTTACTTAAATAAATACAAATAAATGACTATAGTAAACAAATGTTAAGTGTTAGTAAGTACAAACATTCAATGTTTATTAGTTGTTTACTAATTATTTTCTATATTTATATTTATTTAGCGAGAAATTGAAATGTAGGAGGATGAACAATACGAAAACAGAATTATGGAAATCACAAGTCTCTGTGATAGCTTTAAGTGTAGAATTTATCCTGCATTTTTTGATTATAAATGATAACAAATGCAATAAAATGCCGGCTGGATTCTGCACAATAAAATATGAATTGCGCCTAAATTTAAATTTAGTTTACGGAATACTCCTAAACATGAAATACTCAATAGTATATAATTACCTTCTTAATTCCTAATTTATTACAAAAAATTCTTACTACCTACATGCAAGGATATTTATTGTTAAGTTTTAGTATTATGTTAGATTTTTTAACAATTTACTTTACGTTTTAAATGGGCACGACAATAAGTAATTTGGAATTGAGCGATTGATGATTAACAAGATTAACGAGAAATTGATCTTGAAATATTGTTTAAAAATTTAAACGGAACAACTTCGTCTTCCCTATTCCCGAATTCAATTTGATATCAATTTTTTAAATGATTTAATTACGTTTGTTATGCTTCTTCCGCGATTTTGATTGATATTATTTAATGTTCACACTAATTTATAAATATCTAAACATTAATGTTTAATGTAATAGTAAACTTTAACGATAAATCGCTTCTTACATTTTTTATTTAAATTGTTCAGTGAATTGTGACTTAATAAGAGATGTACGAAATCAAAATAGTTTGTAGCAAAAGTTTAATTTACGTTTAATAAACGGAAATAAACCTTCAATTAATTATTTATTTAATGTTGAGAATTTTGTTCATTGACTAGTCAAATATATAAAATAGTCTGGTTGTAATTATTGTTCTAAAACGCTATAAAATGTTCAAATAAATTGATAATTGTTGATTTACTGGCTGAATGTAAAATACACGTAAATAATTGTTCTTATTAACTTGATTCATGTCATGGAAAGGAAAGCAACTCAAATATATAAAGACAGATGTGATATTATGTTATAATCAAAGCTGAAATATATATATTACCAATAAATCTAACCGGATTTCACGATTTCATCGTCAACTAAAAATTACTACCAAATTTATAATATTAATTTACAAATTGTCTTTCGAGATTGTTTCATTTAAAACGAGACTTTTCTTCTCTTAGACGAAAAGTAAAAATACCTAATTTTCATTTGGTTTTGTACGAATCAAAAATTAGATAAAAAACAAATTTAATCATAATTGAACAGAAATACATAAACAAATTGATTGTTAATCAACTGAACAATTCGTTTTCAGTGAGATATTAAAATAATTCAAATAAATAGATATGAAATTAAATTATTGCAATTGTTCAATATGTTGGAGTTCAAATCAAATGATATATTAATATTATTCTATAAAGAGAGGATTTTATCAATTCATTGAATCGGAAATTAATTAATCTATATATGAAGACTAATACACAAAGTTATTGAAATGAGAAACATGAAAAATATATGGAAGATTGTATAATCTTATATTTAATAAATATAAACGTATAATGTATCAATAAAGTTTTTTTGATTTCATTCCGTCTGTCTCCCAAATTGTTTATCTTCGTTGGTGTTTATACTTCTTGTATATTTATGTTAATTGATCAATGTACTTTTTACTACTAAAATATTCCAGCACACGTTTCGATGGAGTGCAAGAACAAGGACAAGGTGAGGTGCATTTATTTATATTGTCGTTTTAAATTTTCATGTTTGATGTTCGTCAATTGGATTGCGCTTTTGTAATAACATGTATTTTAGTTTGATTGCTATTGCTTTCATTCATCATCGTCATCACAGTGAATACAAATAAATTATTACTTTGTACGCATATTGATTGCAATTGCTATTGCTCGCCAGTATTCATCAATATTATTTGTTGATGTTTTCGTCGCTTTTTTTACGCTTGATAAGTGTATTTATGGATACCTACGTCAAAAAGTGATAAATTCTTTCAAATTATGAAAATTCCTCGAACTTCCTTGCGGTTACATTCATAAAGTATTTAGCGTGGTGTGAAGTTTGCGAATTGTAAAGTAAATTATCGAAAACGCACAACGCACGCAGGAAATCAAAACTTTATTTTGTAGATGATATGCCGAATGAAGTATACCTATTGAGGCTAAAAATACTATTTAGTACAATAAAATAATGGATTGGCAAAAACTTCAATGCATCTACTTTGAACCTGCCACCTTAATCTTAAATTAAATAAAATTGCGCACTTGAGGTACTCGAGTTTAATCAACTTGAATAATGCGACTTTTATAGAACTTGCGTAAGAAACAAAAGTATGTCTGAATAGATAAGCTATATTAGGCAATTATTGATTAGAGAATAGCGAAATCAGTCCTTTTATTTGAATACAATCGATAATTGCACACAATTAGAGCGCAATATCATTTGATAATTGATAAGGAAGCTTAAAAAATTATTTTTAAGTTCCTTTTGACACGTTATTACAAGTATCGACAAGTCTGCTTAAGTTTAAAACTTAAGGTTTCGCTATAACTACTCGAAGTAAAAATTCAAGTTGCAAATTTGAAAATGACTGATAATTACAACAATTAGTAGGGATGCTCATGCTCTACATCTAGAGGTGACATGTGATTGAGATTAAACAATCAGTTGATCGCGTGCATATTTTTCAAATTTGAATATTTCCTCCGGTGGTAGGGACACAATCGATGTGAATAAAAGTGTTGTTAGTTGTTGTACATGTTTAAAGTATAATTAGACGAAATAAACGGCTGACTGACCGAGCTGGACGCTTCTAAAGCCTATATTAGAAATATTTAAGTCAAGTGCTCGTCGCACGATTCACCTAAGTTTGCGCCAAACACCGAAGATATTCAAGTAATTTTAATTCGATTAAACTATCGCGAAAATGAAGTTAACGCTAATAAGTTGCGCAATTTTCTTATTCATTTTGGCTATCGAAGCAAAGCCGCAATATTCAAACGCAGAAAAAGGTAAGCCAATAATTTTTTTAAATTTTAAAGTTTTAAGTCGTTAGATGTGATTTATTGGCTTTGATATTTTGCCATTCGTTTATTCCTAAGTTTGAAACTAATTTGAATAGTTTAATCAATGATCGTCTGTTAGTATGCATACTGCGTAGGTGTTACTCTGTCGAAAATATATCTTATTTCATTATGAGAAACAACAACATCCATCGCGGATGTATTTAGGCACATGGCAAGCATCCAATGCGCTTTATTTTTATCAACGCCGTTGCTATCTCATTTTCAATCTGCACGTTTATGCTATATTTTGATTGTATCTCGAAATGTGTGATATTCACCTACTTACCTTCTTACCTGTAGATTTTGATTGGAATTTTAGTTTGAAATCACACACTTATTCTTATCAAAAATCACTAAAAATACCTCAAAGTACTTAATGAAATTGTTTAATACTTAGTATACGTACTTACAATGTTGTCAAATGTTCTTTGTTATCAAACAATTAAATTGCGTTGAATACAAATGAACAATTCAGAATTCAAGTTTTGAGATTGAGCGATTGATGTGTTTAGATGAAACGAAGCATATGCACTCGGACGCAATTAGGAGGACGAAACGAGGCACGCATTCCAAGAGAGATAACGAAAACACGAGTGAATATTGGCGCCAACAAGCTCAAACGACTCTTAACGAGAAAATACACCAGAAGATTAATACCAGTAATTAATCCAGATTTTCATTTCCTAAAATAAAACTAATTATAAAAAAATAATTAATAGACGTAGCTAAGAATGTCATCATGTTCTTGGGTGACGGAATGTCACTGACAACTTTGGCTGCGACACGTGCATATTTGGGCCAAAAGAATGGCAACCCAGGGGAGGAAACTGTTTTGTCCTTTGAAAAATTCCCACACACTGCCTTATCAAAAGTAAATCAATACAAACAATTATTTATTTGATACATTTAATAATTAATGAATTAACTTGTGTAGACCTATTGTGTTGACTCTCAAGTCGCTGATTCAGCCTGCACATCAACAGCGTATTTGTGTGGCATTAAAGCAAACATTGGAACGCTTGGGTACAATGGAAATGTCGCACAAGGTAATTGGCAAGAAAGCCTCAATAAATCGCATCAAGTCACCTCGATCGGGCGATGGTCGCAATTGAAAAACAAGCGCACCGGAATTGTGACCACGACACGTATTACACACGCGTCGCCGTCTGGTGCATACGCAAACTCCGGCGATCGCGACTGGGAAAGCGACGCGGATCTCCTTTGGTCAAATGTTGACCCAAGCATTATAACCGACATTGCAACCCAGTTGATTCGTGGCGAGACCGGCAAAAACTTCAATGTTATCTTGGGCGGCGGACGGGAAAAGTTCTTGCCGATTGAAGTCGTTGACGAAGAAGGAGATAATGGTGTACGGCTTGATGGTCTCAACTTAATCGAGGAATGGCAGAGCACGAAAGGCAATGAAAAGAGCTCTTATGTATGGCACCGCGACCAATTGTTGTCCTTGAGTGACGATACTGACTACCTTATGGGGTTGTTCGAACATTCCCATTGCAAATACAACTTGGACCGTAAGGCCGCGGATCCTTCTTTGGAAGAAATGACCGAAGCGGCTATTAAAGTCTTGTCTAAGGGAGACAATGGTTTCTTTTTGTTTGTTGAGGGTGGCCGTATCGATCATGCTCATCACGATACCAGAGCACAAAAAGCCTTGGATGAGACTGTCGAGTTTGCCAAAGCAATCCAGAAAGGTTACGATATGACCAACGAAGAGGACACTTTGATTGTTGTCACCTCGGATCATGCCCATACTATGTCGTACAGCGGGTATGCCGATAGAGGGAATGACATTTTGGCGGCTGCTGGAACTGCGGATGATGCTTTACCTTATGCCACATTGACGTATGCCAATGGTCCCGGATATCGCGCGGAAGAAGATGGTAGCAGACATGACATGTCCCAAGATGATACACGTAAGTAATTCAAATTATTACCAAACTATGTACATTAATTGTGGAAATTAATTCGTTTCAGATGGTCTGAAATATGAATTCCCTGCGGTTGCCCCACTTTCTTCCGAAACGCATGGTGGCGACGATGTTGGCATTTTCGCTAGCGGTCCATGGTCTCATCTCTTCCAGGGTGTCATTGAACAAAACACTATTCCCCACATCATGGCTTACGCATCTTGCGTTGGTGATGGGATTACAGTTTGCGACGATGTTAAAAAACCCTAAACGACCATTATACAATCTAATTAAAATTAACATTAAAATTTAATTTCTTTACTAATCGTAGAGTAAACATGACTATAAATGCTATGCAAACCACGATATCGTTAAATTAAGGACTTAAGTGATTCATTTTGTGATTTTCTTTATAAATAGTATCGTGTAAATGACAGATTATTTTCTTAAAGTTAAAATAGAGCTGTTAAAAATGTCTTGTCAGTTTTACTTATTCCTAAATCCCTCTTAAATACGTGAGCTAAAACGAGTTGACAGGGTTAACTTTCATGTACGCAATGGAAATTTTAATTAAACTTAGTTATAATTTTAAGTTAAAACAAATAGCAAACGAATATTTAAGTCAGAAAGCATGCAAAGTGGGGATCAGTGCGATTCAAAATTAAAATGAAGCTCATTTTGGTTGCTGCTTGTTTTGTCAGCGTTGTCCTGGCGTTTGATTTGCGAAATATTGGTAAGGATAACGAAAACTCACTTGAAAGTTATGCAAATTGCAATTTATATTTAAATACCAGACAAAGCTCATGAAATATCGCCCAGGCACCGAGCATCTTTACCTGGTGCACCAGTTTTAGCAGATCCAAGAGAAATTGAAACTAGTTATTGGATTGATTCAGCACAAGCAACTTTAGCATCAAAATTAGGAAAACAGTTAAACAAAAGTACCCTAAATCCAACAATTTTGCGTTTTCTCAGTTCTTATTTTAACAATTTTATTAGACAAGGCCAAAAATGTGATTTTCTTCATTGGCGATGGTTTGTCTATCCCAACATTAGCAGCTTCCCGTATTTATTTAGGGCAACAACATGGCAAACCTGGCGAAGAAAATGTATTGTCCTTTGAAAAGTTTCCATACACCGGCTTAGCAAAAGTACTAATTTCGCAAAATGCACTTGTTTTTTGGTCTTCATTTCTTACTATTATTATTAGACATATTGTGTTGATTCGCAAGTCCCGGATTCAGCTTGTACAGCAACTGCTTACCTGTCCGGAGTTAAAGGAAATGATGGCACGGGTGGGGTCAACGGCGAGGTAAATTACGGTGATTGCCCTTCATCAATGGATCCGTCTACACACGTAGATGCCATAAGCAGATGGTTCCAGCAAGCCGGCAAAAAAGCCGGATACGTAACAACGACTCGTGTAACACATGCTTCACCAGCTCCTTTATTCGGACATATTGCTCATCGCAACTGGGAGAGTGACACCGATGTAATCAGCTCAGGTGCTAATCCTACTGATTGCCCAGATTTAGCTCAGCAATTAATCGATAACTTGGCCGGACAAGGAATGAGTGTAATCATGGGCGGCGGTCGTCGCAAGTTTTTGCCTAGCAACATCAACGATATCAGCGGATTGCCGGGTCAACGTTCTGATGGCCGACATTTGATTAATGAATGGATTGCACAAAAAAGCGGTGCAGGTGTTTATGTAACCGACAAAGCTGGTCTGGCTGCAGTGGACCCCGATGATACTGAATACCTCATGGGATTGTTTGGGTATGACCATCTTGACCACCAAGCGCAGGCCCCTGTTGACCAACCTACACTGGTTGAAATGGTGGACAAAGCTATAAAAGTGCTTGATAACGAGCATGGATACTTTTTGTTTGTGGAAAACGGTCACATTGATTTTGCCCATCATGCGACGGAAACTGTCAAAGTTTTAGACGAAACTGTTATTTTGGCGGAAGCTGTTCAACGTGCTGTTGAGCTGACCGACTCTGATGATACTTTGATTGTTGTATCTGCTGACCATGCTCATGTAATGACCATCAATGGTTATCCAACAAGAGGGCATGACATTTTAGGCTTTGCGTATACAAGTGATGATGGCAAACCGTTTGCTACTCTGAGTTATGCAAATGGACCCGAAGGATTCAAACAAGATCCAATCACTGGAGATCGCTATGATATTACTAATGACGACTTGAGTAAGACTTAATTGTTGCAGGGTTTAAAAAAATGACAATTAAACATTTGTTATGCATTTTTTCAGGCGATAAAGATTACTTGTACCCTGCTCATGTGCCAGTGTTCATGGAAAGTCATGGGGGTGATGATGTTGCTGTTTTCTGCAAAGGTCCTTGGGCGCATTTGTGCGATGGCATGTACGAGCAGAATTTGATTCCACATATTATGGCATACGCAGCATGTGTCGGCACTGGTGCGACAAGTTGCGATTGCCCATCAACTTCAACTACCACTACTTCAACAAATCCAACACCCTCAACAACAACCCCAACAACCCCGCCAACTACTACACGTAAGCCGCACAAGACGTTCCCAACTGGGACCGGGCCAACAACGACCAGGCCATCAAGGACTCCACCAACCTTGGCCCATTAATTACATCATTTAACAATGTTTTGCATAATATATATTTGTTGGTTGAATAAAAATATTATTCAAATAAACACATAGTGCTTGTTATTATCGATTATATCGATATTATCGAAGTACTTTTCAAGCACAAGTAAAAATATTAAAAATATTAACCACAAAAGTCGCCATTCACGCATCAATAAGCATGTGACTAATGTTGCTTTTTAATTAAATTCACACAAATACAACGCGAAACGAAGAAATTATATCATGAACATATTAATCCTTCTTGCCTTGTCCGCCTTGACAAATTGTTGTTTCCGTTAATCTTTTAATTTACTTAATTCTCAACCTATCAAAAGCATTTTCCAATTGTTTACTATCAACAATGGAGTTTTGATGTGTGAACAAGTTGTTATTTTTTAATTATAATTATGTATACGTAGAATTCATATTTATTAAGTAAAAGAATGATATTTGTACATTAATTTCCAATACGCACATGCTATTAATGACCAAGAAATGAAAATTTTCCTATATATGTATAATAACTTACATTATAGATTTATGAAGCATATTTTTCGCAAGTTATATCAGTGTTACTTTGATCAGTCATAATGAGGTTGATTATTGTGGCGTCTTGCTTGATAGGCATTGTTCTAGCGCGTGGTCTCCATATTGGTATAGGTAAAAGTCATTTAATTTGTTACAATTTATTAAACATGGAGATTTTCGATAAGATATGGCACATAAGAAACGGGATAAAAATGAGAAAAAACATCCGTCTTTACCACCTGGTATATCAATCCTTGCAAATCCACTGGAAATTCAAAATAGTTATTGGATAGATATGGCTCAAGAAACTCTTAATTCAAAAGTAAATAGTCACTTGAATAAAAGTAAGATAAATTAATAGAAATTAGAAGAAAATTAGTTTGATCGATTGTAATTTCAGATAAGGCCAAAAATGCATGTAAAATGGAGTGAATGGATTCCGAAAAGATCCGATTACTCAAGGGCGTTATAATCTGACCAATGATGACTTGAGTAATTACTTTGTTTAAAACATCATTGTTATTCCTGGTATTAATGACATTTTAATTTCTCAGGTGCTAAAGATTATTTGTATCCTTCTTTTGTACCAGTACCCATGGAAACTCATGGCGGCGATGATGTTGCTATCTTTTGCAATGGACCCTGGTCGCATTTGTGCACCGGTATGTTCGAGCAGAATTTGATTCCACATATTATTGCATATGCAGCTTGTGTTGGATCAGGCGCGACCAGTTGCGACTGCGATTAATTATAATTAAGTCTTTGGTGTGATATGATATCAAATAAAATTACCGTTTTTAAATCAGCTGTTTTATTTGTTTTTTATTGGTAGAACTTACTATTGAAATATTCAAGGTGGCTTTAAATGATTGGCATGCTGAGTGGCTGTGACTGCAATCTTCTCTTTTTCTATTTTCATATTAAGATTGCAGTCAAAGCCACCCCGGATACCAATCATTTTCGGAGACCCTAAACATATTATACCAATTCCTTTATTATCTACAAATTCGTTAAATTTAACTTATTCCATATCAATGTTTTGAATAATATGTATTTGTTGGTTGAATATAAATATTATGTGAACACCTAATACTAGTTATTATCATATGCGCAAAGTACTCTTCACGCACTAGTGAAAAATAGTAAAAATAATAACCACAAAACTCGCTATTCACGCATCAGTACGCATCTGCAATTACTATTTTTTAAAGTTTAATAAAATTTACATAAATAGAACGAAAAGTTAAGAAATTATGTCATGAACATGAACATGATAATCCTTAATCGTGCCTTGTCCTTGTTGACAAATTGTTGTTTTCGCTAATCTTTTAATTTAATTAATGCTTAAATTAACGTATCAAAAGCATTTTCCAACTGTTTATTTTCAACAATGATATGATTTATAATGCGTGTACAAAATGTTACTGTTTTAATATTTAACTAATTCAGGATACGTTGAATATTTATTACGTAATTAGTAAGTTAATACTTCACTTGATTAACTTTTTTCCTTAAGCCTACATAAACTCGTTGAAGTGTAGGTCATCGCAGTCACAGAAAATTTTAAAACTAATTAAGTTAATTAAATTCATTTGCGTCATAAGAATCGTTAATGCTTTAATAAATTAATACATTATTAGTAATTGTTTGCGCAACGCTTAAAAATAAACAAATAAATGGCGCACACGCAAATTTTAAAAACAAATCTTTACAAATATTAACGCTTATGCTTAAAGGCTTACTTTGAGCACAAGTGTTTTAATTATCCCAATTAATCACTCTAAAAATATCATATTTTTAATCTGATATAATGCATGCAAGATCGCTTAAGATGTTTGCCCACGAATTTTTCCAAAACGCACATGCAATTGGTAACAATAAAATGGAAACTTTCCTATTTATACAAACATACATTATATATTTAAGAGGCATATTTTTCGCAAGTTATATCAGTGTTACTTTGATCAGCCATAATGAGGGTGATTATTGTGGCGTCCTGCATGATATGCATTGTTCTAGCTCTTGATCCCCGTATTGGTAGGTAAAAGTAATTAAATTTGTTTACATTTAATTAAATATGGAAATTTTCAATAAGAGAGAGCACATGAAAAACGGAATCGAAATGAGAAAGAACGAGCGTCGTTACCACCTGGCATACCAATCCTTGCAGATCCACTAGAAACTCAAACTAGTTATTGGGCAGATATGGCTCAAGAAACTCTTAAATCGAAAGTAAATAATCCCTTGAACAAAAGTAAGATAACTTAAGACATAAATCGGAAGAAAATTGGTTTGATTGATCTGTTGTAATTTCAGATAAAGCCAAAAATGTAATTTTCTTTATTGGTGACGGTATGTCAATCCCAACTTTGGCTGTTTCACGTACTCATCTTGGCCAAAGAAATGGCAAACCTGGTGAAGAAACTGTCTTGTCTTTTGAAGAATTTTCATCTTCAGGTTTAGTAAAGGTATTTTGAAAACCCTACCAAATTTAAATAAACAATTGAAATTATATATAAATTTAATGTGATCAAATTTAGACCTATTGTTTGGATGCCCAAGTACCTGATTCAGCATGCACAGCGACTGCTTATTTGTCTGGAATTAAAGCAAATGAAGGGACTGCAGGTGTAAACGGACATGTTACGAGAGGTGATTGCGTAGCATCCATGGACCCGGCCACTCACGTGGAAGGCATCCCAGATTGGTTCCAACAAGCAGGAAGAAAAACCGGATATGTCACCTCAAGTCGTGTCACTCACGCATCACCATCTCCTCTTTTCGGCCACACAGCTCACCGCGACTGGGAGAGTGATACAGACGTAATCAATGCTAGTTTTGATCCCGTTGACTGCCCAGATTTAGCCCGTCAATTAATCGAAGGTACAAGTGGTCAAAACTTGCGCGTTATCTTAGGAGGAGGCCGTGGCAAGTTTTTGCCGAACAGCGTGAATGATATCAGCGGTCCACCAGGTGGTCGTAGCGACAGCAGACATTTGATCAATGAATGGATAGCACAGAAAAGTGGCGCTGGTGTCTACGTAGATGACAGAACTGCATTACTTGGAGTAGATTATGCGAATACCGAATATCTTATGGGTTTGTTCGGATATTCTCATATGGCTTTTAATCTAGATGCTACTGTCGACCAGCCAACTCTCACAGAAATGACGGAAGCTGCTATAAAAACGCTTGAAAATGAAGATGGTTACTTCTTGTTCGTTGAAAGCGGAAACATTGACTATGCACATCATTTGGTCCAAGGCGTGAAAGCTTTGGATGAAACTATTGAATTGCACAAAGCCGTCGCTAGAGCTGTTGAGTTGACAAATTCGGAGGATACTTTAATTTTGGTATCTGCCGACCATTCGCATACGATGACATATAATGGATGGCCTGTGAGAGGCAATGATGTTTTGGGCTTTGCTGAAATGGGCGATGATGGCAAACCTTATTCGACTATCAGCTATGCTAATGGAGAGACTGGATTCCAAAAAGATCCGATTACTGGAGGGCGTTATGATCTTACCAATGATGACTTGAGTAATTATTTTGTTTAAAAGATGTTATTAATGTAAGGTATTAACAGAATTTTATTCTCTCAGGTGATAAAGATTACTTGTTTCCTTCGTTCGTACCATTCTTTGCGGAAACTCATGGTGGAGATGATGTTGCTATTTTCTGCAATGGACCCTGGTCGCATTTGTGCACCGGAATGTTCGAGCAGAATTTGATTCCACATATTATTGCATATGCAGCTTGTGTTGGATCAGGCGCGACCAGTTGCGACTGCGATTAATTATAACTATGTCTGTTATGATATGAAATCAAATAAAATTACAGTCTTTGAATTTGTTTTTACTTCGTCTATATATCTATAGACTGAGGTCCTCTAAATCCAAAATAAACTCACAAAGTTACATCGCGATTCGCGGTGCGATGACGTCGGAAACAGATTTAACTGTTGTGGTCATCACACGATTTCGTGGTCACAAACAGGTAATAATTGAATTTTCGTATTTCTATAAGCCAACAACTAGCAAAAACGATTGAAAACATAAAATTGCAGTTAAAGTGCCGCATTGGTTAAAATTTGTAAAAAATAAATTTTAATATAAATAGTTAAAAGGGCAAATTTTAAGTTGAAAAGAGAAGAATTGAAAAATCTTATGATTGCCATTTATAAATTTCTATCATCTATTAATTCATTAAATTAAAATTACATTCCGCTGAAAGCATGTATGAAATTTTTTATCATTTAATACAAATCAAATATGGATAAGACACTGCAAAAAAAATAGAAAAGCAAATAATTATTTGCGTCAAGACTAAATAATTCGCCAATGATACTCACTCTTAGAATCCATCTTAATCCACAATTTAAGATCAAGGAGAATTAAACAAGTTACAGTAACGCACGATGTATATTTGTTCAGCAAGCATTTTCGATATAAATGTTCGCACTTCTTGAATATGAAGTACATTCCAGATTTTTTGCTTGAAAATGTTACTTGCAACCAGCGTATTAATATGGAGTTTGTGCTTTTTAATATCCAAAATACAATGTGAAATAGTAATTACAAATCCAAAAATTGCTGATATACAAGAAAAAACGTTACATTATTGGGCACACAACGCGCAAAATTCGTTAACAAAATTAATAAATGAAAAAGTTAACACAAGTTAGTTTTTGATTATCTTTATATTTTTTGGTTTACAAACTTAAAACTGTCTCAGATAGAGCCAAAAATGTTATCCTGTTTTTGGGCGATCGAATGTCCATTCCAACTTTAGCAGCAGCTCGCGTCTATTTGGGACAACTGAATGGCAAACCAGGTGAAGAAACTCAATTATCGTTCGAAAAGTTTCCGTATACAGCTTTATCAAAAGTACGCACCATTTATTGATTAATTTAACAATACTAATAACTGCCATAATTTTAGACCTATTGTGTTGATGCACAAGTAGCCGACTCTGCATGTACAGCAACAGCTTATTTAAATGGCGTAAAAGCCAATTTAGGCACGATCGGAGTGAACGCTTGGGTAAAACAAAGAGATTGTGAAACCTATCAAGATAGTAGTACGCATTTAACATCAATTGCGCGTTGGTCCCAGTGGCAAGGCAAACGAACAGGTTTGGTGACAACAGCACGTGTTACACATGCTTCACCAACGGGCGTGTATGGCAGCACTCCATATAGAGACTGGGAATCGGATTATGACGTCGCAAAAGACGGATATGATCCAATTCTTTGTCCCGACATTGCTCATCAATTAATAACTGGTCAAACTGGCAAAGAACTAAATGTAATTATGGGCGGCGGTCGCAAGAAACTGCTCCCGAACTCAATGAGCGATGAGGATGGTATACGAGGCCAAAGACTAGACGACAGAAACCTAATCAATGAGTGGCTCATTCAAAAAAATGGTCAAGGACGTTATGTCTATAATAGAACCTCGTTAAAAACGGTTACGAATGACACGGATTATATTCTGGGTCTTTTCGAGGCTAATCATTGCAAATATCATTTGGACGCCGATGAAAATGATCCATCTTTGGAGGAAATGGTCGAAGTTGCCATCAAAATCCTTAGTAAGCAAACTCCTAAAGATAACGGATTCTTCCTGTTTGTGGAAGGCGCTCGTATTGACATGGCACATCACGACACACAAGCTGTTAAAGCATTGGATGAAACTATCGAGTTTCATAAAGCTATCCAAAAGGCTGTGGAAATGACGAATGAACAAGAGACGCTAATTGTGGTGACATCGGATCATGCACATACAATGTCCATGAGTGGCTATCCAGCTCGCGGTAATGACATTTTTGAATATGCTGGTATTGGCACTGATGGAAAGCCTTACTCTACATTAAGTTATGCAAATGGTCCCATAGGTTTTCAGCAGGATAATGGCGAACGACATGATCTACGACAGGATAATATGCGTATGTTGACTTTAGCGTGCATGTGGCTTGCTTTGAAATTAACCAAATGTTGATTTGTAGATAACAAGGATTATCTTTACCCTGCGTATGCACCGAGAGGATTTGAAACACACGGAAGGGACGATGTTGGTGTTTTCTGTCGTGGACCATGGTCGCACCTATGCAAGGGAGTTATCGAACAAAATGTTATACCTCACATCATGGCATATGCTTCATGTGTTGGGGAAGGCATAACAATGTGCAGAAATTCATGATGAAGTGGAAAACTGTAGGAGCAACGCTGGAAAACCACACATTTGTGTGAAATTTTCATCATAGGTGGCGCTACAACACGTTTTAGGATTTTCCATATTGTCCGAATTTTCCAGCTTTTTGTTAGTTTAGGTAAATAACACAATAACACATGACCCTACTACTGGCTATAAAACAGTTAATAAAATAATCCACAATTAAAATTGAAATTTATTCGTGTTGTGCCCTTATTTTGGTTATAAAATTTAATATTACTCTCTTGTTTTTATGATTTGAAAAGTATGATTAAATGATAACCATTAAACAAAGTCAGTGTAATTTATCACAATAGCACCATAAAAATTTCAGTGCAATAGATTGATGATTTAATATGAAATATTAATACAATAATAAAAGTAAATAGCAAGTAAAGTAGAATGAATGTGCGTGCTGGATAATGCGGTTATGATTAATGTTATTGCATCATTAAATTTTCAGCATGCGGGTAACGTGCAACTCTTAATCTGCGCCTCCTTTTCGCCTTGCGCACAGCCGCCAGCCACGCAATGCCTCCATCTGACAATTTTGCCAACGCCGCAGGTCACCGAGCATGGCGACCACTTGCCCCATTGATCCCATATCTTCGGGCCACGCCGTTGCTTATTATGCTTCTTATCGCGTATCAGATCTGAAAATTACGTCAATTTAACGCCAATATGCTGAGTTTGAATGCGACATGCTTTCGATTTGGCCTTTTTCGATATCTTTCATTTCGAGCTGGAAACGTGGCAGCTCGCCGACTCTCACGGACTTACCACTCGTATAATATAAAAGCAAAATGATTTCGCATTCGAATCGACACCGACTCAACGAGGTCGACAGCAATTTCATGAAAATTACATCTAGCATTCATGATGCTTCTTTTTCCCAATACAACATTCACAATTTCCGCAATGGAATAGAGAAAGCGATGCGGCAAAAGCTGCTAAGCAAGCATAAAAGCATACATGGTATCACAAAAAAAGGTGGAATAAAAAAACAAGCTAGAAAAGCATACGAAGCGAAGAGTGTTGTTCATTAATTGTGTTAATACCGGAGGCTTTCACTGATTTCATTCATTTATTCGTTATTCGTTCATGCAACTTAGGACTTTAGGAGATAGAACAGAGAACCGAATGGAATGAAAGGCGAAGAACAGCGTTGCGCACTCGAAGCGAGACGCTTACGAATAGAGATGGAAAGGATGAATGTTTATATGCTTTTAACTTGTTTTAGGTTGTTGCTTGCTTCAGCAAACAACTGTGTTCAGTGTTCAGGCTAGAAAAACTGCCAGACTATAGTGGTGGTTGACTGGGGGTGGAGCGCTGGGTGGCGGCGCCGGGGAGAACTTGAGCTGGCGAGATCAGTAAACGGGATTGCGTCAAAAAAATAAACGAGAACGTCGAGACGTTTATTAGATGGGAGTAGGCAACGTGCTGTGCCCGTGCTGTTCTTTAGTATAGTAACGATGCCGAAACGTACGGTCGCTATCCTCCGAACGAGAACGTGCACGATCTATTCCTCTTCAGTCTTCAACGTTCTCGTTTAGATAAGAATTATGTATGTTTCGTTGGAATTCAGATAATGCCCTAAGGAATTCGATGAAGAAAGCGCACAACGCACAACGAATCCATAAGAAAACGAAAGCGCTAGGGTTAAGGACAATGATGCAGAAAGCAGAATGAAGAGATGCTCCTCAGCTCCACTTAGCTCTCTTCTCAGTCTTCTCTTAGCAAAAGTGCGAAGCAAGTACAGTGCGATTTTATGAGGGTGTCTAATAACGATTAATAATTTCATGAACATTCATTCAATTGGAATTAAAAAAACTATAAATGTACTACTTTACGTATCGATAATAACTATTAATTTCCATTAAACCAGTATTAAACTAATGCTTTTCAGGTGCTAACATGCAAATCAATTGTGGTGAAAAAATCAGATTGATTGAAGTTCGATAAAGCAACTATTTACATTTATTAATTTCACGATGTTAATCGCCTTCACAAAATCGCACTGTAGCTGAGCTACACAATTGTGAAGAACGGGGAAGGCAGACAATGTTAGAAGCAAACTTAACCGACATTCCAATGAAGAGTATGAAGAGCAAAACAAGACAGCGCAGCGCTATAAGGCGTCGTTCGAGTGCTTCGTATACGAATCGAAGAACTTCCAACAACAATAACCAAAGTTTTAATTCGCACAAACTTTCATGTTTATTAATTATTTAAGCGTGCCGTAATTATCGTTCCCTACTGGGGTAGTACCCTTTCTCTTTCAATTCGTTGTTTTGACTGTTTTGAAATCCGAGAGCCGGGAGGCAAAACTCGATAAATCCGTCAACCAAAAACCAAACCATGGGCATCGACCAAGGGGAAAATAAAGCAAAACTAAATAAACGCACAAGTTGAGGTAAACAAGAGAATCCGAGAATTCATTATATCCATCTATTTCCTCTATGCTCTGATGGGCATTTATTATATTCGCAAACGTTTGCTTTCACTGTAAAGTACACACCACATACCGCAATGCCAATGTGCACGTTTCGATTTCGTCTCGCCCAGGTTTGTTGTAATTAATATAGAAAATTAAATTTACCTAAGCCTAAGTGATGGACCCTTTTGTTGCGGTCCAGGTCCACAAGCAAACGAAACAACGAATGCACACATTCGCCCACAATTACGACCAACCGGACCAACTGACCAACAGCTAAACATAAAACGACAAATTAAATTTCTAGCCTGACCTAACATGTAATTAACTAACATAGCGTAAATTCGTAAATACGATGTAATTGCGATACAAAAATGATTTACCATTGTGCAGTGCTATCAAGCGTTTAATTAATTTTTTAATCAAATATAGAACAGGCGCTTGCTGCAAAATGAAACCTTGCATCTGCAGTATTCTTATTTATTTATGCTGAATGAAACCAAAACGGGAAACTATAGCAAACTAGGTAAGATAAGTTAGTTGAGATAAAGGATGTCGTGTCAGTGACCTATTGGCCGAGTTTGCAAATATGCCATGATCCATGATTGTTTCCTTTGATGGCGTTCCAAATTTAGCCACTTCCAAGAAAGAAACAGGGCTGGGCAAGATACAGGATAATAAGTATTTTAAATACTTAATTAAAAATAATTTTAAGCAAAAACTAAAATTCCGGTTTTATTTTAATTTTGTATTTTTGTTTATATCTTCAAAAATATGGAAATGTATTTGAAATACAAGTATTTTAAATACTGTCCAGCCCTGTAAAGAACGCACGGATATATTTTTATTATTAATTTTCCAATGCCAACAAAGTATAAAAGTTGATGTGTTTGTATTTGCGCGCTGATTAACAATTCGTAAAGAAAAGAGCAACGAACAAGCACAAGGCACAAGGCACACGCAAACATTGCTCCCGATTGTGACACGTTTCACACGTTTCGATTCAAAAATGTACCGGCACTCCTGGCAGACTGGCACCAGGACTCAGTCAGATGCAAACGCATTCATTCCTATCGCATCGCATCGCATCGTCTATGCTCATGCCAGGTATTAAATGTGTTTGTGTGGGGCTGTGAGGTGCGTATGTATTCATTGAACACATAATCCAGCGTCCTCTTCATCTCGACACGAATTACGATGTTGTTGGTAAGCGCCAAGCGCCAGGCGGGCGAGAAAAGGAAGCGAAGAGAACTGGTACTGGTGACTGAGAAGAGCGCTTGCCGCTTGCTTTCAACTTTCAGCGATAAACCGACACGTTGGCCTGGCAACGATCCCAGCCGGTGTGGATGGATAGTATAGTGCATAGTCAACTCAAAACCGTCGAGCGTCGGTGTCGACGGTGTCGGCGTCGCCTTTGCAGGAGTCGCCGCGTCCTGCAAGCGTGCACACGCGCCCACGAGCGGAATGGAAAGCGCACCATGCGATGCTAACGCAAGATGGAGATGGCATGCAAACGCAGCAGCAGCACTCGCAGCCGCTGAGCCGCGCGCACCTCTCCGTCTATGGCAGCAAATTATCCTTGTCGGATCGTTCTCCATGCCCGCTGCCGACTGCCTCGCTCGTCCTGTTTGTGTCCTTTGCTCCTGTTTGCGCTCGCTCAACCCGATTCGGCTCGAGCCGCACAGCACAGCGCAGCACATACGCACGCATTGTGCTCCAGCATCTCTGTAGCATCTCTGTAGCACCTCCAGCATTGAGCAGCTCCTGTTTCGCTTCGCTTCGTCCGCGTCCATCCACTCTTCACCAGTCTCCGGGCTGGTTCGGTTAGGCCGGCAGGATACGAGTCCGTGGCACGGATAGGGATAGGGATAGGGACAGGATCTGTTTTGTGTGTTGTGGCACTGGTTCGCGTATTGGTACGGCGTCGTGTCGTGGCGTCGTGTTGGCAGACACCCGGAGCCGAAGCCGAAGCCGGAGCCGGAGCCGGAGTGCTGATGCTGTGCTGTAGCTGTGCTCTGTGCTGATGCTGAGTGACGGTCCATCGGCCGGAGCGTTTGCACGCGTCGCTTTTTCGTTCGCGTTTTACTGACTTTCTTCATACCAACACACCATATGCATCATATTCATAATAATCGTGCATATTTCCAAACGGACAGTCGAAAACTCTCATCAAAAATCTCATTCGCACGTACATCATTAGCAACTTACTCTAAACAATAAATTCGTTTGGTTTTCTTTAACACGAGCCAATAACAAATTGTTCTCAGTTTCAACGAATTTACTCACGTTTTTAATAGTTTATTAAAATAGATATAATAAAATAAAATACAACAAAAACCTATTTATTAATACAACTAAAAAATTATGATAAATAACATGGTGCTAACGAATGATTTTTTATACGATTTAAATAAATAAAGAACCACTAACGAGAAAACGCGAATGCAGCCAAAAATAAAACGCGCTTAAGCTTAAGAGTGACATGTTACTATGTCAAACGTCGTCGAAAATTGGAACATATAACAAATAGCATTCTAAGCTTTTTTATATAAAATAATTAAAAAACGAAAACGAATTTACACGAAATTTACATTTAGGTGAGTTATTTGGCATTAATATTTAATCTATAAACTAAATCGAAAGTACCCTATAGTTTATAACGTGTTATTGCCGTTATTGGCCCGACCGTTCGTTCGACTGAGTTCAAAATGTGATTAACCCTTTTAGCCCCCCCAAAACACCAAGCGCATTTGCATTTTGCATATCGAAACGAAACGATTGAAGGATATAGGTACATGAATACTAAGTGCATTTACTACTCCACTATACTCTGTGCATAATTTCAAACAAAATTAATCATATTTGCGTTATTGTATTTTAAATGCAAAAGCAAAAATAATTAATTTTAAAACAATTTTACATTTTAATTGCTGGCATAAAGTGATAGAGTTGTGCATTTAACTGAGACAATCATTTTTGTATTTTGATACTTCCTTTGCATTCAATTATTTCCACTTTTCGCTTTTTCTGTTGCTCTGTTGCTCGATGCTCGTGTCGTATTCGAGCGTTCCTTTCATCTTTTATCTATGAGCACAATTTGCGCTGCGTTTTAAATTACATTTGCATTTGAATATATGTTCGTATTGTGTGTCGCATTTGTGTTGTCGAATATTCCGTCAATCGGATCATCAATACACGCTTAGCTTACAACTCGCACTTCGCAAACAGGCAAACACACAGCAATGTAGCACGTTATCCGGACTGACTGATGCAGTAAAGGAAGAATTCTATCGCGTTTAAACGTATTGTAGCGAGTAGAAGGGCGCAAATAGATACACGCTGGGAAAATGAGCGCAATCCGAATCGATTCCCCCAAAAAACGAACGTGGAAAAAGTTGCCCTTTTTACTGCGAGATATTGAAGTGAAGGCGCCGGGCATGACCGCGGTTTCCGTATAGCGAACGTACAAATGCGTTCATGTTAAGGTACATGCACACATTTCTTTTTCCATCTTCAACAAATACAAATTTGCATCAGCACGAAGAGTGCCAACTGACAATGAACGACAAGAGAAAGAAACAGGGAATGAAATTAATGTACATTTGCAGAGATTTGATAAAATTGCAACATTACAGCAATAAAAGCGCAGATATGAATTCTGCGATTTGCAAATGCGCTGAATTTTTCCCATCTGGCTGAAAATACTCAGCGAAAATGAAAGAATTTTTCAACTATGCAACAACAAGTTTGCTTTTGCTACAAAGTATTCGCGCATCGGAATGAACATCATAAGAAGCAAGAAGCAACACAGAAATAAGGACGTTTTAACGGGCTTTTAGGGCCATATTTACTCAAAGGCAACTTTCAAATTTGTTTTAATGTTTAATGCATGTTTGTGTTTAAATATCTACATTTTAAACTAGTGGAACTTAGACAAAGAAGAGTTTAACATTGTAAAGTCCTTTATGAAACATTTCTCATTTTAGTTCAACAAGTTTTAAGAAACGCACATCGCAGATTTCAATATTTTAAACTTATTTGAAAAATACCTTTACTATATGAATCATAGAATTCGTCCAATGGTGATAAGCCCTCATTGAAAGCAGCGTCCATTTGAAACCCCCAGACGTCGGTTTGCGTATATCGATAATCGACGCCCTGCGAATCGTCCTCCATATCGGTCTCCATCGTCAATTGATCTTCACTTTCAGTCGGCAATCCTAGTTCTGGAGACGACGGCCCGACGCGATTGAGATAAAGCAGCAAAATTAAAAAAGTCGTGTAAAGATGTCCGTAGCAAGTCATAAAGCACGCGCGCTCATCGTTTTTCTCGTTTCGAATCTTATTAATATTTTTCCCCTGACACTACTTGATAATTTTGACTTGTTGTGACACTTGCGTTTGACATGTACAAAGAAGCGATTACCAGCGACTTAATTCCTGCTCTAGTGCTGGTTGGAAAAGCGGATAATCGTCTACTGTGTACCTACTAAATTTCTTCGTCAAATGTTTAAAGATGTATTGATGAATATGTGGATTAGGTACTTGTAAACAGAAAAGCGGCGCGCGTAACACGAAACGCCAACAAGCTAGAATGATCCATGCGATAATCGTTTGCATTAGATTCGATTAATTATTCATTACGAGTAATTAGAATATTAGGCTTTCAAACGTGCAAAGAACATTTTCGTTTAACGAACGTCGCATTGACGCTGCCATGTTGCTCGACTGCGTTTTAAGTAATTAAAGGCTTGTTACGCGATACACACCTAGAATCTTGAATTCCACCTGCCCGAATTTCCACCTTTAATGAATTTTCATGAGGCTATTTACGAACTTTTTGTTTTCCGCAAGCCTGAGTAGTCAAAGTCAAGTCATTAAAAACTCCTTCCACTTCCGCCGCAGCAAACAGAAAAGATCAAACTGAAAGTGCGCGCTGCGTGCTAGTTTGGTGTAAATGCTGTTGTACCACTGCACAAAAGGATAACTTTGTTATCCTGACCTAGTTAATTTCCACAACACCATCTAATCGTATGGCTACATACTAGAGAAAGGCGCCGAAGATGCAATGCAATTGAAGATGAAACGATTCGCGGCGCGGCGCAAATTGTAAACGCATTAAACCATTACAAATTGTTTAAGCTCAGCCGACTAGTCAAGATGTTACACGTAATACGTCTAACGAGGACTAAAGGACCCGCATTCCGCATTGAGGAACGTGGTGTGTAATATAATAATGGTAACCGTACCAGGGCTGCTCGCTGCTGGCTGTTAGTGTTACGTCCTGCTGGCTCCTGTCAACGTTTGTGTGAACCTGCGAGCTGAGCAACTATTTGTTTGCTACATTTGTGGCGGCGTCTGCTTGTGGTTTTATTTGTAATGGATTGTGATTCGGACGGAAGCTGGAAACGTTCAAGGGGGTGGCGGCGCTGCGGTGCAATGTTCTCAATGTGTGCCTGACGAGAGAAAATGCAATATGCATGCCAACTCTATTCTATGCATTTACTTTCTACGCGGTTGCGTTTACCGCAGCTATAAGTTTTAATTTAATTAAGCTGAAGAGTGGCGCTCAGCAACAAAATAACCATGTTTTGGACGTGATGTAATTAGAACTTGTCCGCATTTTAAATGGCAACATTACAAATTAGTTCTATTATGCGATTCCGAATCGGATTGAATAAAATACCGCCAATAAGGCAACCGCACAATTTCGAATTTCCAATAACTGCAGTTACCTGCTTATTACTGCTGTAATGCTACCTTTAAAGTGCAACATGCGGCAACATGATGTAGAGTTATGTGGCGCATTTGTGTGGTCTGTGAAAAGCACCGTGTTGCAGATTTGTAATTTTGATTGATGCCCACAGCGTGAGCCAACTCGAGGATTACGCCGCGATCCTTGAAGCTATTACTTGAATTAATCACGCTGCAGAAGTTCGATACTGCCGTCTGCCGGCAGGCCGTGATCATGCTAATGAAATCAATACGAGTAGTACGTATGTACAAACCGAGCAAATCAAATCAGCGGTGTTAGTCGAATTGGCATGATGAATCATTTGTTTAGGTCCAAGTCCAAGTGCACATTAATTCATCAATGCTGCAGAAATTTTCATAACAAATGGAACACAAATTTTAATGGTTGTGAAAATTATAATTAATGAAAAGTCGCTTGTCTTCATAGGCATAGGTGTGCCTAATATTAACATATGGAACTTGATTTAATTATTGAGAGAAAGTTCGTACGTGACGAATTATTATATTCGCTATTCATTCGAGATTTCTCGCAACAGTACCGTCAACATCAACACAATATCACAGATACAAGTACAATATTCGGCACAATGGGCAATGCACATTTGCTTACGCTTTAATGCAAAATACACATTCGACATCGAATGTTCACACTATTTATTGTTCTGTTATTTTATTATTTGTTTAGGCATCAATTGGTCGCTCTCTAATTGCCGCATTGATAAATTGTTCGGTTTTCATCAATTTCATTTGTATAGAATATTTATTAATGAAATGTGCAAATCGGGGGCTTTCTTTGTTCCATTGTTTTAATGATAGGCAGAAATTTTAATATTAATATCACGGGTTATTAATTTGCTCCTGTTATTGCCGAATTGACACGCAATTGAGTAACAAGTTAGATAAGTATCTTTGACACAACAATTATAGTTTATGGCCTTAATTAACTTCAAATTTATGTTATCAAACTTCCATAAGTCATAACATACTAGTTTATATTTTATGTGCGCAAATACATATTTCGCAATTATGGGTCCGAGGATGCGTATATGAAACGTTGTACTCGGAAGCCATATTAATGCAGTCATTAGTGGTCCATGAATGCACTCACATATATCTGTGTACGACGTTAATCAGCTTACCTTGTCGTTTGCACACAGCTTTCGCAGATTTATTTGAAGATTTCGTGGAAATATTGTTCTCTTGAGTCATTGCAATGGCAATGACAGTGGTTGCTTCTTGGTATCTGTCAGTTATAATTAAATCTCGTTGTCTGATTCCGCAATTGAGTTGCCTGTCGCTCCTGTTATTTTCTTAGAATCGAAAAGAAAAGAGCATTTGGATTTTAAATGCTAGCTAAATATTGCAGCGTCGACGGGCGAACGTGTTCCTCGTAAAGTCACACTGTTATATTTCGGATTTTGATGGTACATTAATGAAATTACTATGTAACAAGCTATTTACATATTTCTTAAATAAGAATATGTGCGTAAGGGTGATAAATTTATTAAAACGTGTATAAAAGTCGCTTTGAAGTGGCGTTATATTTTGGTGGAAAACACGGAGAGCAAGTGCGTAAAATTAACATTGTGGAATGGTAATAACGCGTAAAATACGTAATTCAAGTAACGTCCCATACGCGTCTGGCGCTTCAAACCACCCATAAAACCCATCTAACCCGGGCATCTGCATGCGTGCACGATTTTCATTCGCAGATTCGTTTTCGAGTATTCCCCAGTTTTTTTTCCAAAATTCCCGATTTACCAAGTATTCCGACGAATACATCAGAACCCCGAAGCTTGGTGCATGGGCGAGCTGACGAGGACGTGGACGAGCCATTCCCTTGCCACTACTGCGTGTATGAGTATGTATACGTGGTACATCGATTACGCTTCCCTTTTTTGCCCCTTTTTTCCGATCTTTTCGCTTTATTTCGCACGTTCAAGCACTCCACCGCCGCTCGTTTAGTTGCGTCAGCTTCCACATCTCGTCGCGCCCTTTTAATTGCCCACCTTGGTGTAAAATGGTGAGTAAACGTTGGAAAAATGTGCGGTGAAAATGCCAGCGCAAAGCGAAGAATTGTGGGGAACTCCGAAAAGAAAAACAAGTAGCAAACTGAATTGACGCGCAAAAAAAAAAAGCCAAATCGTATCGAAATACCTATATACCGACTACACAAATCGAATTTTCGGTCGGAGCGTTACGTTACGTGGCCACAATTGAGGAATTTTGCTTGGAAATGGTTGATAATACTCGGTTGAGCGTGCAAATAGCATTTTTCTCGAGCCGTTTGACAAATCAAACAGTCCAGACGCAGATGACCTAATGTTCATTCAAAATGTACACAGAGCACTACATCGATATCTCTCCAGGCAAAGAAACAACGATGGAACAAGTGGCCACAGAAAAACATATTGACTTGACTGGGACTAGAAAATTTAATGGAAAAATATATTTTCATCACACACCCATGAAAAGTTAGATTTTCCCCTCTCTCGGCAAACTTGAAAGCTTTACTTTCCTTGGCTAGCCAAGAAAATAAACGCTAATATCGCATATTAGGTTGCGCGCAACTCCTTTATTTTCAAAATTGACAATGAAAATATTATTCAAATTTGATTCTATCAGCACTGTTGGCTACTATTTGACATTAAACTTCATAATCTTCACATGCAGTAAAATATCTTGTAAATGCAAGTTAACCATAAAAAGAAAACTGATTTTTCCATACGTTCAGGATGAAAAATATTGTGTTCACTTCGCCAGGAAAGTGATTTTACGGGTCTCGAGAAGTGGTGAGGCTCGCTTACGGCTCGCTAGTCCATCTCTTCTTTCGCCCCGGGAAACGATCACTTTCCTAGCTAGGTCAACAAATATATCCTATTAATCGTTCGAAAAAATTTAAGGTGTTTGTTATACACCGTGGAGCAATAAATTGTTTTAACTATGCCAAAATCTGTGCATAAACTTTAGTGTTACAATGGGATCATCATTGGACGATATAGACGTCTTGCGCGTGCAGTTACATCACAATCGTCCGACGTTAGAGAGGACACGTCTTTACGTCTTTAAGGATTTATTCGGGCATTGAACATTCCTCATGAATAATCCATCGAGTGTGTAGTGCAGAAATGGGAGGGTTGGGACTATATTTCCATTTCTATTCGTTATGTACATCAGGACTCGTCCTAGAAGTTGGTATTGTTGAATACTTAGGACAAACAGCAGTGCGAAGCAAGCCGAAATGAAAAATGCGAAGAACGAGCGAAACTAAACACAAAACAGTCAAAACACTAACAAGGATAAGTAAAACACACGCAGAAGAGACTACTTGGAAACGATACATAGTTAACTTTTATGTTTTTCGCTTATTTTGGTTCGTTTGTTCCTTTACAACATTAGTTGTGTTTTTTTAAATTTACTGTTGTTGTTGGTTAGCAAAAGTTACGCTTAAAAAATGATCTAATATCTTTTCGCTTAAATATAAAGAACAAAGTAACTATTGTTACTATTGTTAAGGAATCTTTTTTTATTTGAACTGTCTTTGTAACTTCTAGCGAAAGTACGCGCCGTAAAAAGAATTATAAAACGGCCGTTAAGCAGTAAAGGAGTAAAGTTCAAATGGAGAAAAAAGTTAGAATTAAAAAACTGTCTGGGACAGTCTAGAAGTTATTGTTTGGCTTTTTCTGTGTGCTCTATAAAAAAATCAAACGTTGCTCTTTCATTGCGAAATTGATTTTCTGATTATTCGAGTATAAAACAAGAATTAGCTCTCGACAACTTCAAGCTGAATCAGATAAAGTAAAACAAAGATTTTATCCAATTGTCTAAGTCGCAGTATTGCAAATTGTAGTGTCTGTCTGTTTAATCTAATTGTACCATCCTGTAATTACTCACTAACATTTATAAATCGATTTCTAATCCCCAAAATTGATGAACGACTTACAGTAATCCTGGTCTTCTTCACTGCCTATGTGTGCGTTGTTAGTCCTTGTATCAAGCATTGGGCTTACGGATTATTATTGCAATAGTACACAATTCGTGTGATTCGGCAAGATTTGGTTCGCCACATAAGTATAACAAACGAACAAGCGAACATGCAAAGGAAGAGTTGGTGGGTAAGTCGGCATAGAAGCGTTAAGCGAGCGAGTCCCGCTTCGGAGTCCTCAGACTCCGCAGCGTCTCGAAATTTGAGACTCGAACTGGTGGGATTAAGCAGAGTATCGTGAGGAGTTGCGGCTAAATTACTCAATTAAGACGAATTACGACGACTGGCACAATTGCCGCAATTCGAATTTGCAAATTACTTACGTCCTTATACGCAATCCTTCCTTCCCTTTGGTATCGCTTCCATTGTATAAATTTGATGGGAAACTTACTTAAACTTATTTAAATCCAATAATAACTACCTAATAACGATTTCCGAGCAATTTCAGTCGCAGTAAAGCGAAGTCAACGTCAAATTAATTAATGTAGTTGAAAGGATACATTAATGATTGAGTTGTTTGTTTGCAGGTAATTTTCGGATTGCCGTCGAAAAGCGAAACGTGAGAATAGTGGAGGATGAACGTACAGATGCGGCAAGGAATCAGCATGGAACATACAGGTAAAAACTATTCATTAACTGATTTCAATTATTTGAAAATTCGCTTCGCTCGCTTGGTACTCTCATGTTTTTAATTAGTCGGGGAAAATTCATCACTTCAAAATATTTTACTGGAAAGCTAATAATTGAAAACGCAAACTTTTTCAAACTCAAACTCGAAATTTGTAATCAAACACATGTGGGAATTTCACCGAAAATCATTTGTTTGACTGCTGTAGGCGCCTTTTTTTCAGTTTGTCCATTCGGTTAGATGGTCGTTTATTTAGTTAGTGCATTGTTGGTGATTCGTTGTTTGTTGTGCGTTGTTCGTCGTCATTGAATTGATAGATATAGATAGTACACGTTGATTATTGATCGTCTGTGGGAAATTGAGAATTTTTGGAGCGTGTCCAAAAGTTTTACCGTGCCAAACCATACGCATTGGATCACCCAACAAGTTACAGTTCGACTAATTTAAAGAAACCGGAAAGTTTTATGAACATATTTTAATACCTACATTAAATCATAACTCACCTTTAATATTTTTAGTTGCAGAATATGATTAGAACTTAATTTTTATAGATTTTAACTGAATTATTGATACATCCTGTGTTACTTACTTACTTGGTATCCATTAGATTTTCACCTAGCATATAAACTTTTCGCCATAATTCAAGATCTTATTTTTCTGGGTTAACTTTATGGAGACTGTTATTGCAGATCCCAAATTTTGCTGTTTTTGTTTAACAAAAGTAATAGAGAAAAACGAAGCAGACGAGACAGTGAGACAGAAATTAGCATAAAATACACGGTATACTAGAACCACCCTCACCCTGCGAACATCGCCCCGTCTGGCTTTTTACCTTAACAACCAACCATTTAAATAAGGTAACCGTTGGCAACCAGGCAATTTACTTCTCAGTGAGACACTCAACATCCCCAACAAGCTAAAATTGTAAGTAATGATGGAGCACATCTATTCTGCATAGAAGTGTGTATGTAATGTGTATGATATTGTTAAAGTTGGGACTTGCCCAAGTGGAGAGACCTTGTTTTGTTACACATTTTTGCGAAAGCCAACCGTTGGAAAGCTTAGAGCTATTCAAAGTTTAATTTGTTGACGCTGGGAAAATATTTGGTTTCATTAAACTTTAAAAACTTTATTGCATTTTCTTACGCTTAAGACAAAACCACAAGCAAATTGCTAAATGAAGGTTGAAAAAGTTAACGATGAAGTAATTATTCTCCACTACCACTAACAGGCAGAGGAATTTATGCGGAATATTTGATTAAATATTATTCATTCACAGCAAAACGATATCATTAACGGTTTCTTAACATTTATATGCCTGTAGCCTTTAGGAGCAGAACATAAATAACAATCGTTATAAAGTAACAATGTTAGTGCTTTTGCATTTGCGGCGGCTTTGTTTTATGCTTTTAGTGAATTTTACGAAACTGTAAATTGTAAACTGCACAAGCACAACCATAAACGCGTCAACCTTAAAACAATGCCGCCAACCGCCAACTAAAGTCGCGTGGCATGGCGTGGATAACGCATAAATTTTTTTACTGCGAAAAGTGTCAGCCAGCGAATAGCCAAAGGCAAGGTGTGTGTTTGCTTCTTCGCTTACTCGCTCGCCTCTTAAGTCATACACTAGCGTTTTAGGCTTGGCTTATTCGGTTTTATTTCCTTGAGATGGTAGTACGTACGATTTGAAACGGTCCTGCTTTGCTACGGTCGTGATTTATTTTCACGCAGGCACAGGTAACGGGAAAGCCGGCGGGCGGCACGGACAAGCGGGACAGGTAAAGTGGATTAAAGGCAATTCGTTCGTAAACGCCGAGAATGAATGAGGAAAGAGAAAGGACCGAAAGTGGCATAAGCATAAGAAACATTTGAAGAAATTTTTGCCAAATTGATGGCGCGGTAACGCTAACGTAAGGGATGAAGTAAACAGCAAACCCTCGGGCATTGACTACCTCTTCACTTCTTATGTCCGGAATACGTTCCCAATATCTGCCTCCAACGCTCGCTATATTAGATATACATTATATCGATGGGCCATAAATTGCATGCATATTGCTGGGAAAGTTCAAATCGCAGCCAGTTACCGGAGTTTGCCTACAATTTCCCCCGACATTTTCCATTTTCCCCACATTGCAGTGAGCAAACCTCTTCAAGTCAAAATGTTTACCTAAAAGCATTCTTCTATATAATACTTCTTTTCTTATCCTTGTTTAAGACATGACAATTATTTACGTCTGGCCGATTTGAAGGTAAATGTAATAGGGTTCGACAAGGGCTAGAAAGGGGAAGACAAAAATAAATGGATGAGGAGCGTTAGCAATTGGCACGAAATAAATTTCCCATGTGTGAAGCGTGAAGATAAAAGCGAATAGCGGATGAAACGTTAGAATTAACTCTATATTAAGTACGCAGGATGGAAGACAAAAAGGAGTGTGAAGGAGTAGGACTAGCAGCAGGCAAAGATGGGATGAGCTAAAGCGAAGAGTGAAGCTGATATGATATAGGAAAGTAACGGGCGTTTATTATGAATAAAATAAAAACGAAAATAAAATTCACGCACGAAGCCTTTACAGACAGCTAACAGGATACTCGGCAAGGAGTGTGAGATTGTTCAGTGAAATAATAACAATACCAATATGGCGTGAATGCTCTTAATTAACAGATCTAGGAACAACGCAATTCATTACAGGAATAAAAAAAAACTGCGTGTTTAAGTTTATTGTGTTCTCTCTGAATGCTGATATTTATAAACAATCAACTTACTAGAAAACCTCAAAATAAACAAACCAAAATACCAACACCGAATACGCATGCATAAGTCAGAGTCTTTTGATTCGATTTACTATCTTGTTTCCACCTATTTAGCGTTTCACCGCTCCAAGTTTTTATGTTTTGTCGAATTTGCGAGCTGTTTTACATTTTTCTGCTTTCCTTATGTTTTACAACTTTTCTGATATAACATTTTAAATGCAGCACACAAAGGTTGATATTGCAATGCACGTTACAGACTGAAATAAAATGTGAGTAAACGGTTTAGTTGTGATGTGTTCAAAGAGAAATGTTAAGGTAAATGGCGGCAAATTAGAAACTTCAAGTATTACGTAGTATGTCGGTAATGTGAAACGTCAAAAGCTTCAAGTGAAGTGTTAAGTTTACTGCTCGAGGCTCGAGGCTTTTTCCACAATACAAGCACGAATGTTTCCTTTTATAAATATATCAAACAGGCAATATTATAAAATGCATGCATACATATATGTTGGCCATGATCGCTGAGAACGTAGGACATTTTTATTTCCAGCGTAAACTTGCCAGCTTTAAATGCCTGTTATAATTAGTATATACCTGTAAAAACCAGTAATTCAACGTTGTTTTCCGCCTTTTTTCTTAAAAGCGCCATATCTTAAAGTAAAACAAGGAAAATATGGCATAATAAAAGTATGTTATTGTTAAATTTTGAACTTTGAATGGCTGGTCGTATACAGCTTAATTAGATAATAGCAACGAGGGGAAATTTATGCAAGGCGCAACACAAAGCTGTAAGGACAATAAGCACAATGGAGGGAAAAGCGTTGTTTACGACGTAAAAGACTACGTTATCACGATGACGATGGGAGCCGTTGATAAAGACGGAAGTCTCAATGACGGAAATGGGTACTTCAACAGTGTTCCTACTCTACTAATGCTCACAGCTCGCTGTGCAAATCGGATGAGAAGAATACAAGGGACGGGAGGCGTCATTCCTTATTCCTTGAGCTGCGCGTTGTCTTCTTATTTTTGTATGATGTATATAAAGATGTAAAATCTGGGCCTAATGAGTGTTTATTAAAGTTGAGAAAAGTGTGCCGAGCAATATGGGGTGGTTATTTAAATTGTGTTTTTGTCTGATTTTGGAAAAGTCTTGCTAAGGGTCATTCTAAATGTTGCTCAGATTTTCAAACAAGTAGGAAGAACACAAGTCTTGAACTAAAGAGATACTAAACAGACTCTGAATGACTTGAGAAAAAATGAGGAAAAACTTAAACAAAAAGTCTTCTGGTTTAGATTTGGCTCAGAATGTCATATATGTCATAGTAAATGAGTAAAAAATTCCGACGATCTAATCGGTTCACGATTGAGATTTTTTTGAAGTTGTTTAATTATTATTCGGCTTTCGGCATTATAACATATTATTATAAATATTTTATTTATAATCAAATTAATATACCAACTGATTATAAATTCCAAAAGGTTAATTTTTTTTATTTCCAACGCTTACTTTTCTAAAATCTCAATCGTGAACAGAGAATACATATTATAACAAATAGAATATGATAAAATGAAATCGAAAGCTAGCACATCGCCACCGCCGAAAATAGTCAGATGGCGAAATATTATTTATAGGCTGGGGTAGGAGAAAGACAGAGTAGTTAGGATTTATGGGTTTCTTATACGTTCACTTCGTGATCCTTCATCTCGTTTACGTCATTCAAGAATCCCTTGATACGCAACCAAAGTTCCTAGGCTAGAGGCTTCAAGCAAATGCTCGAAACCAAAAGTTTCTCAAACTGCGTGACGATGCTTGCATACACAAACCATACATCGACATTTATTAATATAATAATTGGAAAAACACATATTAGTACTTGAACAGCTGAGCGAAGCTAAATTTCTGTTGCCTGCGAAAATTTCAAATTTGTTGTTTTTGTTGTTGAATGGTTATTTGCTGGATGCTCTTTGCTATTACCAATTTTTGCGAAGTACCCAACGTACACATGTTTATATTTCATTAAAACTTTGCTAAAGTTAATTTAAACCCAAACAACAGTAAAAAGTAAAAGTTCAATCGTTCTATGTGTATATTAGATATTATAAGTCTCAACTCTAAAGACTTTAAGATTCAAATTTAAGTAGAGTAGAAGTATGAAGAACTTTAGTCATGAAACTTATTTCGTTTTGGACTTCGGGTTGATACGATTCAAGTATGAGTATGAGGAAAGCAGCGACTTTCGACATTTCGTTGTTTTTCATTTCGAAACTTTTTTAGATAGATGTTTTCGCATAGATTTTCACTCAGAGGGAAAACACAAAATGTAGCAAAACAACATTCAACGAAATGTTGTTAATCCACCAATGCACATACAAACATGTCCTGCACAGTTTGCTTGATAACGGTCGACATATAAAGATTTATATCTTTAGCACCCCATACCAGACACTATATATTTTAGAAGCTTGGTGCCTGGACCTAGGTAGCTGAAGCTATTACTATAACGTGTAAACGGATCAGTAGTATAGTGTAGTGCTATGGATGCTTCTTTTGCAGGATGAGAGGATGAGCACCGAGCGCCAGTTTCCTGGCCCTGGTGAACAGTGAACTAGAACAAGTGTGGGAAATAAATTTATCCCGAATGAAATATTACTTAAATGCTTTAAACTGCCGGCAGTCGTCTATGACACTCGCGTGAAAACGACAACATACAACAAACAACCCGAACAATAAGACACGTACGTTGCAGATCAGACACGAGCACACTTTGACTTTCCGAACTTGCACTTTCTTATTTCATTTCTTTAAAGTCGCAATCATCATTGTAGGAGATTGAATCCCAAATGAAGTTTTAAAATTCCAATAAAGAAGATCAACATGCCGAGATCAAAAGAAGATTTACATTTCTAATGGGAAGAATTATAAACGGCAAGAAGAACGAAGACTATTCTAGTATTCAAGTGATAAACTGTCATGCATGCCTAATGTTTAACCACAGCGTTTCAAAGATCAATTAATTGATTTGTGCTTAAGACAAAATGTAAAGTAACGGTTAAGAAGCAACAGCGCTTTATTAGGTAAGTAACAAAAAGTAAACAAGATAAAAATAATTTCTAAACGAAAATCACGAAATGTCGGGAATCTTTCAATTTTATGATGTTGTGCGCTTCTTTTTTTATTCAATATTTCATTTTATTTCTAGTAAGTTCGGAAAGTATAAATGTAATGTAACGACATAACAGACATTGCAACAAACTTATAGATAAGCAGGAAGATACGCAGATACATATAAAAATCGAATGAAAATTGACGGAAATGTTCCACTTCCTTTTGCGTCATATTTTTCGCTTGATGTCTTCAGACTGCAGGATTGCTTTAATATTTAAATTTTAAATGGACTGTCATTTTCTGATCAATACGTCTTATTAAATATTTCTTGTCTGTTTCTTACCAAACCCCCGTTTTCTCTTTTCGTCCTTGTAGATATTTTTTAATTATTATTTTTCGTCCTTCATTTTCTATTGTCTTTTGCTCGAATTACCCATTTTGGGCTAGGGAAGATTTCCCGGTGAAGACTTAGTAGCAAGTCCATTACAAATGCGTGCGTTCTCGTTTGCATTTTCGACGTTATCGACATCTACCTCACCTACCCGCTTTACTTACTTTACCTGGAATCTGGAATCGCCTTTCGCCTGAACCAACCAAGACGCGACGCGACGCGACGAGCCGCTATCTGAGAGCTTAAGCACGAATTTAATATAAATAAAATTTCCTGTTACCGTTTCGCTTACTCCAAGGGCACTCCAACTTTTTCCACCTTTTACCACCTTTTACTCCATAAGGACCTACAAGTTCTGCATATTTGCATCATCTTCTCTTTCGTCCACTTTTACTACGCCCCGCGCCTCTCTTCTTAGTCTACCATCTTCGTCCTTTTTTGTCATTCGTTTGCAAACGCAACAGAGATTTAAAGGTCGTTTAAAAGCCTACATGAAAGTGAAATGCTTTGCATTTTTTGTCCAGGGCCATAGTTTCTTTTTCAGTTGACGCTTTTTCTATTTCCTATACTTTCTTTTCTCCTTTTATTATTTTTTGGGCTTACTTCTTTGTACTCATTTTTTCTTCTTTTTGCCTTCAATCCATTAAAAGGTTTCTAGCTCTAAATACTTATTTTACTTTTATATAGTGTTTTTGTTTATTGCAGTTTTCATGGCTTGGCTTTGTTCTAAGGACTTTCGTTCTCTTTTTACTACAATTTCCCTTGAATTCTTTCTCGCACAAAGATTTTCTTTAAATCACATTTTTTCTCCTTTTGCAATTTAACTCACAAAAAAAGAAAGGACGCTAAAACGTAAGAACGGAAGAATTGGAGCATTTTAATCGAACTACCTAATAGACGGCGAAATAAATGAGGACACTTCGTAAAGAATAATAACTGTTAGATATATGAGAGGCAAGGCAAAAGATCACGTCGTTAAAGTTGTAAAAGCGACAAAGAGTTCTCCATGAAAAGTTCCGGAAATTCTCCAACTGGATCAGAAGTTTAGATAATGATAAAAGCTGGGAGAGATCGAAAATTAATTTTCAATGGAAACCGAATGCTAGAATAAAAGACCAATTACATGTTATCCTGCACTAAATCAACTTCTTTCAAATAATGCTTTATAATATTGTTTTTCGACGTCGTGTTAAATAAAGTGCACTGTTTCATCGATTTCGGTGTGAAAAGTTGGTTCGTATTTAACGCTTTAGAAGCTGTGAAATATGTGCATAACATAGTGTTTTAAAGTACAACATTGGTTGCCTTTAATTATCGTTGGCTGTCGCCAGGTGAAATGTCAAAATTTGCTCGTATGATTCACGACCTGGCCGTGCCGTAAACTTCATACTCGTGAGAAACGAGACCACTTTATGCACTAGTTGCTTAAATAACTATTTATTAAAAATAGCTATATGCATGTGATTTATTGATGAGTATATAAATAATGAAAGGAAAAACAATTTTCTGAGTGAGAATCCAAATATTTCATTTTGTCAAAATCTAAGACGGGTAATAGAGGAGCTCAGCCGAAGAAGGCAATGGTTGCTTTAAGTAATATAAACCTCAACGAGGCTAAATAAAAAGACAACATTTTCTTCTTGGACAAATACGAAACTTCTTTACATTGATCCAGCATGTTTTCATTTTAGTTTATAAAGCGCTCTCGTCCCTTCTTTATTAACTGTATCATTTGTGATACTTGAAGAAATGCGAATATGGCATTTAGCCATCATATAGGTAGGTTTATGACCTTTAATGGACGATAGGATGTTGGATGGATACTTCACCGGTAGCGATCAGAAAGGATCAATCAGCAACGTGCACACACGACCGTCAGGCCGTCCGCATCAGTAACATTTCCTGACTTCTACATCCCTCCTATATCCTTTTCGTCCTTTGCATCATCTTCGTATACTTGTCGTGGCGCTCCCAACTTTCTCGTGGCTCGTGGATCGGATGCTATTAAAACTACAGCTATTAGTCGAAAGATAACGGAGGGAAACTAGGTTGAAGAAGGGAAGCTGCAGGATGGAGCCGTGGCTGGTGTGCTGTGCATTAGCGTATAACAAGTTAAAAGGTATGCGTATTCGTAAAAGACAACCCGCCAGGATGATAGAGAAAATAGAAGACATCAGGGAGCATGTGACTTCATGTGTTTTCTTTAAATATTGAATTATCCACGAAGCTTGGAATTAATTTAATTTGAAATTTGCTCGACTAAGGACGATCATGCGTCCCGTCGCAGAAAGCAAATGCGTGTTATCTGTTCTACTATTTTCTAACGCATTATATTAGCTTTAGCCATGTTGATAAACAGGGAAAATCATCAATCATTTCATTAGCAAGTCTATGCTGCGCGTCAACTTTCCATATTCAAATCCATCTGTTCATCATTCTATATTCTCCATTGTGACTGTTGATTTGCCATTTGTGCAAATGTCACCTATAGATTCAGGTTTATTGAAAAAATCGACGCAGTTGCATTCATTTGATTTTCATTCATTTAAATGAAATTCGTACATCAATTCATTCAAACGAGGGAAGAATACGGCGTTGAGGAAAATAGCTAGCAAATGATACGAATTAAATGAAAATATCCTTCTCGCTGGTACAGCCTCATCCTTTGCGCTTCCAATTCGTTTCATTTCTTATTTTTTTGCGCGCAATTTCGTTTTATGTTTATTCCTTCTTAAACGTATTTTTTCACACTGCTCACTTCCTGTCTTGCAAGTTCCTGCAGTAGTTGTTGTTGTCCTTGCTTGCGTTGATCCTTCGCCTGGCCCATGCAGTGGTAATATTTTACATCACTTTATAACCGTGTCGCATCTGTCCACTAGCCTTTATTCAACGCGACATCCGCTTTCTCACGAGAAGATTCGTTATTTCTATCTTGTTTCTTCTTTTTCATTTCAGTTTTCACATTATTATATTTACGCGTGTTGATTTAGAGTTAACAGTTGCTATATTGTTGCGTTGTTCCGGTTTTATTCGGCATGATTCCATGACATGCACATTTGTACTTACAAGCTTTTTATTCGCGCATTATTTTTCCATTAGGTAGTTTTATTTCTGTACTTACCTAAACTTGATAACATTTATTAACTTGTTCATAGGGCTCAGGAGGTTAGATGCATATGCGTAAGAAATACCCATCTTCGAATGTTGTTACATCAGAATAATATACATTTAATACAGTATGTCCACGGATATGGTTTCAAATAGGAAAAAATTACAATTTTAATTTTTCTGAAAGTTGAGTTTATATCAATTTTTAAAACAAAATCTTACAGTTGAAGTCAAAGTTTGCAGGAAACGATTGAGAAATGAACAATCAAGATTTAGGGGTTTGAAAACAAGCAGGATAGCTTCCCCCAACGGCTTTTCGGGCAAATCAAACCTACAATTTTTTAACTCTTTAAGACCATCCGTGGGCATACTGTATGTTTGTAAGTATAAAGAAGAGCGAGCCGAGACTGAACAATATCGAAGAATGTCAAAATAAGAAACAAATGTTGGCTAAACGCAAGAAAACAATTCGTACACGTCTACTTTCTCTGTTTCGTTTCACTTGGTGGAAAGAAAATTGCTTTCCCAGTGTGTCTTTGCATCACATCAGTCCTGATACAAATAGCGTTGGGGTTGTGCATCGCATCTATGTGAACTTCTCATTTTCCTACCCCACTATCTCCACGTACAGTTTTCTCAGTTGGCAGTGCTTTCTTTAGCTTTTTCTTTTCATAACTAAACTACAGACTACAGCAGAGCATTGAATCACTGAAATACCTTTTTCTTCCTTGGGGTATCTTTTTGTTTCACATAATACTATCGCCAGCGAGTGCTGCGCTGCTGTCTTTTCATTCATTTCGGATAGTTACGTTCGCTGAGTGTTGCTTTACAGGAGGACATTGTTCTCGTCGTTCTTTTGCAATTTCTTTTGGTGACAGAGACTTTTCATACAAGCCCAAAGCGTCTGATGTTGGTACCGTACAGTGATATTTTGCGATGTACATTTATACGTTATTCGTTGAGGAAATAGTATGTACATGTCGACATTTTTTGTGCTTCCTTCGGGATGTATCTTGGTTTCCTTTGATTTGCTCCATAGTTTGCAACAAACTTTTTTCAATTTTCTATTCTCGGTTCGTTTTTCTTTATATTTATTCAATGCATGTATGTTTCGTCGGTTTGGTTCGGGGGCGGCGAAGGCAGAGAGTTGGTAGGAATAGGTCGTAGGTCGTCGTGAACTAGTTCCTAGTCGTCGTCCTAGTCGTAAACGGCGGAATGCTTTCCTGATATAGGCTCTTCGCGCATCGGAAAACGCGGTTTTATGTGGAAAAGCGTTCAGGCCAGCTGTTCGCATCGCGGAGCGTGGAGTGCTGAGTTCGTTAGGTTATAGTCGTCGTAGCGTAGTATCGGCGAATTGGAACGCATGCTGGTTGTTGGATGTCAAATGCTGGACGGGTTGGATGGTTGGATGGTTGGATGTTCGATGCCCTCATCCTCGAACCCAAACACGAAACGTACAGAACATACACTCCTGCCCGCACGACTGATGCGATCGTGTGCGTGTGCTCCTTGCTCTGCCGGCTGCTGGCTGCCTTCGCTGCCTTGCTCCTGCTGCTATCCTTCTATCCCTATCCTAGTGTGCCCGTTTGCCCCGTTGTGCTCCAACACAAATGTTGGTCGGGTATTGATTCCCACCATCCCGGTCGCTCTCGAATGAACTGAACATGAACAAACTCGCACTGTGAACGAGTTCCAAGTCGGAGGTAGGAAAGGAGATGCACTGCACAATCGGCAGCATCCACATCTGCACAATCCGACCACCCTCACTCCCGACGTGCGATTCAGATTCACATGGTTCGTTCGGATTTGCCATTTACAGGAGTTAAAATTTCGACAATGCACAAAACATCCCTTAATTGTGTAAGATCACGTAAAAGCAATTCGCCGAAGAACGCTGAGGTTTTTTTAAAGCAATTTCCGAAAGATAACAATAAATATTGTTATCCTGTTAGGCATAAACAGAAGCGTAATTGAAAAGCGCAGCGCATCTTTGAAATATCTCAAATAAAAGATTGACGTGAGGAAGCGAATAAAAGTCGAATAGTGTTACGCGTCAGGCACAAAAAACCTGAAAAACATATGAACAAAAGGCTAAATAAAAGAGAAAATAAAGGCTAAATCAAAGAGCAAAATAAAGTAAAATCGAATCGGATCGAAGAGTGTCGTTGTATACATTTTTGGTATTGGCTCTGATATGGTACTGAACCGAATTGACGACGACGGCAACGATGAAGGCAACGACACAGAAGTAAAATGCTTTCGGTTGGATAAAGATTATGCTTTTGCCTTTATTTATTTTTTTGTGTGTTTTCATTTCTTTGCCACATTTATGCAGAAAAGCTTTGCGTGAGGAAATGTCGGTTGTCGAATATGAAATGCGCACTGTAACTGTAGATTCATATATTCAAATTCGAATGTGAATATCGCAAATGTACTATAAAATATAGTGGAAAATATTTCTGACGTTTTATTGGAAATGTTTACCAAAGAGCAAAATAGTGCAATAGTATCACTACAACAAATAGGATTTGCTTTAAAATGAAAACTTTGCAAACTTGAGAAATTCGCACAAGTGTAAATAGGAAAATAGGCACGAAGAAAAGTATTGTAAGGAAAAATAAATGAGCAAATAAGGACGTAAAACACCTTCATGATATAATACAACAATATAAGTAGATTTTAATGGGATTTCGAAATCTTTTTCTAATGTTTTTATTTATCGTGCAAGCTCCCGATTTTTCCTTATTCATTTCTTTTTCATTTTCCTTGCGGTATCATGCCTACAGGGATATTTTTCCTTGATTATAACTTGATTCTTTTGTTTTTAGATTAGAGTTTTCCTGACAAGGCTGTCGTTTCATTTCATTTCATGGCTTTTCTTTATAGCCAATTAATTAATACTGAAACAATCATACCCACTTTCAAATGTTTCTTTTCTTAAAAGTTGAGTGCTTAATTCAATTTTTTCTTGCGTTGCAGGTTACTTGGGAAACTCTCGAGTGATTATCAATAACCATTACGACGCAGCAACACAGGTAAGTCAAGTTTAATTTAAATTTCCATCAACATGTTCCTGTCATCCTGAGACGTAACCGATTGAAGTCTTTTACTTAAGAAAATTAGGTCGAATCTGACGTTTTATTGGCTTTTTACTTAAATAAAGTAATTTTATACACTTTTAAAATGATCAAATATATTTACGTTGCCATAAGACATCTTTTTCTCTCGCACCTGTCTGCCAGCAGCAGAGCTGCTGAACACTTAGGTTTTGATAGGACACTTGTAATGTCGTAAGGTGACGCAAGTGTGTATTTAGTTTAACTTCACGGTTGTCAACCTAGCCTACTTACTACCGCCTAGTAGTCCTTGTTATTTACTATTTTACCATTTACCTGCCATCCCGGCCATAATCCTGGCGGCGCAACTGCACAACTACACATAGCAACCTACTACATACTTGCTGCTACATCTCCACTATCACTATTACCATCCTGGTAGATATATTGCTCTATACCTAGTAATGCCAATGCCATAATCATTTCCATGCATAAGTAAAATTCAACTACCTTTCTCTGCAAATAATGGAGTGAATAGAATGTCCTTGGCAAATGCTTGCACTGCTACTGCTGAGGAAATCTTCCGCGTACTTTTTGAGTTTACGTAACTTTCTTTTGTGATGACGTATTATAAAAAAAAGTTTAATGAAAATTTTCCACGAGAAGTGCACGAAAGAAATAAGAATGAGTCGAAATGAAATAAGGTCTATGGCAGGACTTTGTATGGATGCGGAAATGCAGAAAGTTGAAAAGTTTTTCTTCGTGGCTGTTGCCGTTGCGGGTTGCGGGTGGTAGTTTCGTTGTGGGCATATAATCGTAAGTTTGAGAATGGAAAAGTATAAAGTGGAAAGAAAACCGCTGAGCGGAAGAAAGTGCATAGATGACGAAACAGCAAAGCAGTACATACCTACCTATACCTATACGTCTGATATTAGATTAGGTTGTGGGAAAAGAAAGCATTCAAGTTGAGAAAAAAGTGTTTTAAAAATTAAATTTTAAGTTTTGCGTTTTTACGTGAAATATAGCACGTTAAACTTTAAACGCATTATTCAAAAAGTTTAATTTTCAACAACGTTCAACGAAAGACACTCACTAAAAAAGACAGCAAGTTTGTGGCGAAACGGAAAGTTCCCTATGTTATTCGGTTTGAGTCGTTTAATCGGTCTCCTGCTCCTCATAATTTCTTGTTTCTTTCATTTTCTGGCGCGTTTCTTAATTTTCCGCTCATTTCTTATTTAAAACTAGTCTATGTCTCGCCAATTCGCCGCGAACTTTTTATGACAATCTTAGCGAGCTCTTTTTGCGTTTTTGCAGGCCGACATCCAGCACATTGCGGTGAGTTATGAATCCGAAGATGAAACTTCCGGACGTGTGCAGGCACGTAGTCGACGCTCGACGGCACTCTACAGCCGCCAGGATATTCTGGAACAGTATTGCATATCGGAGCGTGGTTTGGGCGCGCTCGAAACGGATCGACGCGGCTTCTTCAGCTGCTTGTCGTCACATCAGCTATCACCGTGCACGAAGTCGTCGATTTTGACTGTGTGCGTGCAGAAGGTGCCGTCCGACGAGAACCTGCAGGAGTTGTATCGACGTCCTCAATATACCCAGTACGGACGAAAGCCAAGGTATCTGATCCAGAATCCCCGCATAGGAACAGGGACACATTAACACGAAACACCAACACGTTATACAAATAAATTTAGAGTTAAAATTGATAAAGGTGCTAAATTTATTTATTTATTTATTCCGCTCAATATCATCCGTTGCTCTCATCCCTATCTTTCTCTTCCTATCTGTGTAGTCCCATTACCTGTTTGCTTACATTGAATAAATTTCCTTCCGGTACCAAATATATTTAGATTTTTGCAAATGTATTGAATGATACACATCGTTGATATAGGTATATACATAGATGGAAACAGCATCTAAACAGAGTTTATCATGTCCGTTCAAAGCGAACTCAAAGCATGCTAATATATTTAACAAGCATTGAAAATATTGCTGTATTATGCTCGATATTCCCGTCTATTGTAGGTAAATGTTTCGCAATTCAACTCAGCGGTGCCAAAGATAATGAACTGAACAACAAAACAACAAAAGGAACACAAACTTGAAGCGAAACGAATAGAAACGCGGCAAACGTTTAATTTTTACGGTTTCCTTATCCAATTCCAATTAAAAATTACAATTGAAATGCTGCAATGCGTACTAATACCGGCAATGATGCTATTAGCACAACTTAGGTATATGTATACTATTTAATTCGCAACACAACAGAACAACAGAAAATGAATTCCGTTTAATTCTTTGCCTTCTTTATTTTCAAATACAAATACAAAATAACTATCTAGCTAGAGCAGAATTATATTTTGCGCTCGAAAAATGCGAAAGCGAAATTCGCAAAATCGTATTAGGTCTAATTACTTAGAAGTACTTGCACTTTGCCCTCAAGGGTGCACTCGTTAATTCAATGGAGTATTAAGAGCAAGCAAGAGAGCATTGCATAAACAAGCTTTAACCTTTTGACCCATTAAATACGCCGACGCAATCAATCAAATCGTTTGCTTACAGCCCATACCGTACTCTTGTACCCAACACATACCAGATTCCACTCTCCATATTTATTTGAATATTGCCTAATCTCCATTAAGTTCATATGCATGCAATAATTATCCTTAATTTGTATTTCATTTTCAAAGGCTTTATGTATGTATTTAGGATAATGCCTGCGATATAGGACTCGTTGCAACCCATATCAAAAATAAATCCCTCATTATTTTCAATTGACTTTTTTGTGTTTATTCATAATTTCCGGTGTTAATTAATTGCTTTATTAAAATATAAGTGCAATCAGGTAGGTAATTAATTATAAAATTTGCACAAATGCTTTTTCGACTGCAAAATAAATAAATTAAATTTAAAAGAACGAATGAAGTAAATTCGCGTCTTGTTTGTTTTTGTTTTGTAATGATGTCATGACAATTCTGGTCTCGTTGCAATATGCATCATCAGGAAATTTATCCAAGATTACCGGCGAAGGTGGAAGCTGTCGTTGACAATTAGCAGCGACTACACACAACGTACCCAAAACAAACATTCTGATTGTTTAATAACAATCGTACGATCCGTATTGCCAACAATCGAGTTGTTTTAGTTCGCATTGCAACTCTGCACGCGCACGTTCAAATGGGTTCTCTTTCTCTTATTCAGTCAGTTATTCCTTCTTTACCTAGGAATAGGAAGCACATGAATTCGACAATTCCGCAAACGAGAATGAGAACGCCGATGGCTTTAAGCACTTTAACCGTTTCATTTGCACCACCCCATAACATCCAATATGTCGTGTGATTGTTTTCCTATTTCCCAATGGCATAAGCATAAGCATGTGAGTATACCTTATATTATCATTCCATTCCGTATGCCATGCCATACCCAACTGGGTAGTTCAAATATCAACAATTTCATAAGAAAAAAAACTCAATATTCGACATTTGAAGTTGATCTGAGATGATTTTTATGGGTATAAAAGCAATTGGATGGCTGATGGTCTAGTTTCGTATCGTATTGCACACAGATCAACGTGTATTGATTATTTAATAAAGCGATAATAAAGTGTTAGAACATTTTGCGAGTTTCAGGATTTAATTAAAGTCAGCATTTGAGCCGAAACGCCAAACGCGCGTACTGTACTCTACTGTACCGTACACACACACATTTATTATTATTATTACATTTCATAAGGTCTTTCCGTTCAAGCACCCAGTTGACTTCATATTTTGCAATTCCACATAGATACAATATGATTGTACTGTAACGCACATAGTTTATATTTCGTGTTTATTGTTATGATTACACAGCGTTTGCTTTTGCGTACAGTTTCATAAAGAACAGGCTTATATTGCGCCCCTAGAATTTCGGCAATATTAAACATCCTGCTTGTGAGCTTGTGTCAAACCAGGCTCATGCACCAACGTGTCCCATAAAATATTTGATATTAAATATTTGCTTATAATTAAACTACAATCAAATAACATGATGAAATTAAATCCTTTAATGCTCTTTTGCTAATTAATGAACCAATAAAATAACCACTTTATTAAAATTGTTATTATGCGAGTACAACCTATGTTAAATGCCAGAAAGCAACGCATTCAATTGATACGAAATAAAATTCGGCGTGCTAATGGGCCGCTATACTAATTAAAGCAGTAATGAAAAGTTATGCAAATACATGCACTTCCACAACATTTTGCAGGTTCGTTAAAACAAACAAAAGGAATAAATCGAAATTTCGTGTGAAGTGGGCACACGGGCGGACCAGTCAGTGCACATTAAAACTTGCTGTTGCTATTGCTACTGTCTACACAAAATAATCATTATGAATAAATATGTTGCGCACCTATTTACACGAGTATGTTTGATAGTTGCAATTGCAAATACACCTAATTTCTAATTTCTAATGAGTATGTGAGTGATGATGTGATGAGCTGCACAATTATTTGCAACCGCATCAAATTTGCATTAAACTCGCCTCATGAAAAGCAATTTTCATTATGTAAAATTTTCCGCGGCCAGAATGCTCCATTTGTTTGTTGATTTATTTAAATTTATTGTAAACCTAAAGGCTAAAGCAAAGTACGATGAACAATTCTTGATGTGTAAACTCTGGCACTATAGAAGTTAAGTTGCATTGCAATACTCTATTAGTGGACTAGTGGTTACAAAGCAATAATTCGCTAGTTGTAGGTTTCGTATCAAGTAATAATCGATTAGGTTGTGATACGCCGTATTCAACCCCTAATTTAGTTTAGTTAGTTAGAGACCGGTCACAACACACGCCAGCGAAACGCACACGTTTGAATTGTTTGGACTGCAATTGCAAATCGCTACAATTGCCCGATTTCGTGTGAATGTGCGATGCGTTAACGAACGACTGAACAAGCATTAAGGGATGAGAACTGAGAGGGTGTTCAAAATTATCCACACATGCAAAATCGAAATTTGTGTGATGTATATGTATGTGTATTGGGATAATGTGAAATGAAATTGATTGAATGCCTCGTTTCAATTTATTTCCAACCAATCTAAGTTAATAATTTAATATGTTCCGAATCTCCATCGCTCATTTCCATTTGATATTCCCCGTTTTGTCATCTAACGAAACGTATATTGCAATATTGAGATTGAGACCGACTTTTCAGCGTTTGATTCAAAGTTGATATATGAATGCGAGTGATTAAATTCGTGAAGCAAATTTGTGTTACATTTCGAAATGTGATTATAGATGGGCACAGCCATCGCCACCGCCGGAGATTTACAATTACGAACAGGACTTGAACAGTACTTATTTCCGTCGAAAAGCGTACACGGACGCCAGCACCTACCAATGGATGCCTTCGGACGACGAGTCGGTACGTATGGAGAGGCCACGATCGATCTTGGACCATCATGGATCACACACAACGCCGCACAGGTAAACTTTTCTTAAGCTATTTTTAGTAGCGATAGCGACATTTTTGCGGATGAGGATGGATGGCAGTTTTCGTTATTTTTATAATCTATTTGCTATACTATACCGGCAGGACGAAGCATGTGAGCTTTGCGCGATCGCATACGCTTACGTCCTTCGACGACGCGGTGGTGTCCCTTGGCGCCTCAACGTCAAACTTGAGTAAAACGGCAAGGAGCCAGGAGCGTCTCATTGATGTTAGGAGGTCTTACGAACGAATTATTCCCATTACCAAACAGCCGGAACCCCTTGAGCCGGTCGTTTTGATGGGTGAGCGTCGAAATCTTTGAGATACTTTTGTATTTTTTCCTATCTTCAATCTTCATGCGTATGTTTTATATGAGTTGAACTTTTCGAGATATTAAATTTTGTTTTATTTCATATTTCACTCAATTTTGAATTTCCTTCATATTTCCCACATTTTTTCCCTCTTTTACGCTGAGTTTAACGTGAACTATAATAAATCATACAGAAAAGCATATTCGCACACCAATGAAAACCCAAGCGACACAAACTGAAGCATGCCTGGGCAGAAAACCACTGCCGCCAAGTTTAAGTCCCAGGACTGTTAGCAGGGTACGTCTGCAGATAGATATTTTATCGTTATCCCCGAAAAGATCCTCCTCAACGATTTGTTCTCTAAATTAGGTGAAAATGGTTTCGCAGGGCGCACAAACCAACGGCATCGTAATTAACGGTCGAAAATTAACGAAATCCTATTCGGAAGCCGGAAGTAAATTCGGCCCAGTCCCACCGCAACAGGACACTATAGTAGAGCCGGAACAGCATGAAGCACTGCACCGAACATACTCAGATGAACCGCCACGTTCACCATTTGTTCTAAAATCACCTCCGCCCGATATACTGCCGCCATTGTTAAGTGATTCTTCGTCAATTACGCGCAGTGAGCATGACTCGGAGGAATCGGAATCGAAAAAAGAGATTTTTATTGACTTCAAGCCGCAGATGCCGCCGCCAACCGCAAAAAAACTGCTCACAAAAACCTCATCCGATGGGGAAATCTTAATGGACCAGCAACGTCGTATCGAATGCTCTCCAACATCAGTTAGCCATGAAGATATACTTCAAGCGGACGTCGAAGAGCAGCCGAGAAAGTTCACTCCGTATCTACGCAGCACGCCAATACGACATGAAGGCATATTCAAGATGGAAGATCACGTATTCTCATCAATCGACGAAGAGAACGGAAACGGCTTCGGTCCGCAGGACTCGATCGATGAAGTGTTTCATGAGAATTACATCTACGATGGGAAATATCTGAAGGTAGAAGGATCATCGACGAGCGAAGAGCAGGAGCGCAAATCAGACGAAAATGTCGAAGATGAAGACGACGAAGAAGAGGCGAATGGCGACGCGGAGGGCGAAGCCGAAGAGGACGAGGAAGATGAGTGTGTGGTGCCCATCTATCACGTGCGTCCGGAAGAAAAGAGCGCGTCTAGCGATTCGCTCGCGACGGATTTACGAGATCATTCGGATGGTATATGGAATGAGTCGCAAGCCACCGTATTGCAAGCCGATTCAGGTACGGATAACGGAACGGGATTGAGCGGCACGTCTGAATTAGCCACGTCGCCGGTTTCCGTCAAACTGCTAACGCCATCGTCGCGCCGGAAGCACTTATTGATGCTGCAGCACCAGCAGCGCTCGTCGATGGATACGGAGGCTTTGGATGAAGAATTGCCGGAACTGATACAGGTATTTGACGCGACGGCGTTCGCAGCTCACACACACATGTAGCGAGTAGCGATGCACGCAAACATTGCAATTTGCCTTTCCTTATTTAGATCACGAGCCCGACCTCGCCGCGCGTAGTTATAGAAACCCCAAGCGTAACAATAAAAGTCCCCGAGCCGACGACTAGTAAGCACTATTTGCAGTTGAAGAGGAAGACGATATCGCCGACCTACAGAAAGAGGACACTGGAGACCTCCGAATCCCCGCAGCCGGCTGTTGTTCCAGATCTGCTCGCCCGCACCGACTCGGGCAGAACAAACACGGATCTTTCAGAGAGCACAACCACAGACGATTACATCACTGCCAATTCAACGGATAGTTCGAGACGCAGCACGTCCCGGGTACTGAATAATCCGATTAGTGAATTAGGAGCAATTGAATGAATGCTAATCGTTTACAGGGAGTTGATAGAAATGCAAGGAGCGTACCAATTCAGCCAGCCGCAGAGGGTAGTTCGTTCGAAAGTTCATCTTCAATGTATAGCGTTACTAAAGACGATTATTTAGGGGAAGACATGGTGGTCCCGTCGTTCTCGCCGCCGGCCATTCTGGAAGAATCCAGCGAACTTACACCCGTCCCGGATGTACGTACGGGACGCTCATCACCGACGGGCAGCAGCTCATCGTCGGGTAGTTATAGCCTCAACGGGTCTGGTCCCGAGCTGCCTCAACGACCGCCAGTGCCTTCACCGAAACACGCGCCGTCAGTGTCAGAGGACGAACGGAGTGCCCACTATTCGTCATCGGGATATTATGATTCGCCATTAGAAGACGAGTAAAATGCCCACTTTACACTCGCTTTCCAACGCTATCCTAACTCATGCATTGCTTGTTATTGCTTTATGATTGCAGCGCTACTTGGAAGTCGGATCGGAAGGAGCCGTGGAGCGACGCGAAGGATAAAGAACGCCCCAAGAAACATGACCTGCCAAAACCACATGAGGACACAGCCACAGCCACGGATAAAACAAGAGCGAAAAAGAGTTCACCGCCCAAAGAACATCTGAAACCGATTGAGAAGCCCAAGCAGAGGCGTATGAGAACACGCAGTCCGATGCAGGCACATCGTAAACTTCTCCACCAGCAGCAGCAGCAGCAACAGCAGAAAAAGTCGCCCACACATGAGGAACGCAGCATCGTTGAGGAGCGGAAACCGATAGCGTTAACTTCAGACGAATCTATTACCACGGAGCAATCCCCGAGGAAGAGCAAAAAGCCGCGTGACAAAGGCCGCAAATCTCCGAGGTCCCCGACGTAAGGCACCCGTAAGCGAAGCGACAGCATCGACGAGAAGCCGACCAGTCTCCCAGGAACATTGCCACGGAAAAAGAGCATACAAAGGAGCATGGCACAAGACGACTCCACACATATTTCGAGCAAATTAATGAGTCCCCGTCATAGCCCTGAAGCATCTCCCATTAGTTTACAGAAGCCCGCCCCCGATGAGGGACGTTTAAAAGCGTTGAGTGCGGAATCATTAAGATCCGTTAGTCCCGGCAGCGACAGCGTCTTTTACAGTGATCCTAGCAGTCATGCACCTCCACCGCCGCCACCGCCACCCCTGCCATCATCATCAGATAAACATGTACATTGTTTACATTGCGGCAAGGAAGTGGATATTGTTACCACTGACGAAATCGAAAGGACTTGCAGTCAGCCTGACATTGTCCAGCCACCTGAGGGTTTCGCCGATTCGCCCAGAACTAAACATCCAACGACTGGTGGCCGGTTGTTCAAGAAGTTTGAGAAGCGCTACCGATCTGAAGATCGCGGCCATGGCGATCGGAGACATTTTCGTTTTCGTTCTGATGGACTACGTGCAAAGGTATAGTATACATATAGTGTCTCTAAGTAGTCAAGTCGAGGATAGATACTGTGTTAGCCGCTGTGTTTGCCAGGCCGAGCGAATTAAGTTAAAATTCCATTTTGCAATGAGTCGTTTTACTCCCTCACTTTGGGTCAGATATTAGATGTTTTCTGAGTGGGAAAACGAATCAAAACGTAAATAAATTAAAATGATGATGTCTTGTCGTGTAAAACAACTACAATAACAGTCGTTGAAATCTTAAAAAAATAATTTACTTGGTGAAATGTTTGTGTTTACTCATACCTGAAACAATATTTGCTTACTTTGCAAAGAGGGAAAGTAATCGAAATTTGTTGATAGAGTGAGGAGCGTGGAAGAACAGAAAATGGAAGAAAAATGCGCCCGATGGCACGTTCAAGAGATACAAGTTTGGAGGGCTTGCGTGCGACTGATTCAAGTCCGAGTGTTCTGCCAGCAGCACCAGACGACGAGGACGATTTCGGTGTTTACAGTGCGCCTTACATTGAAAACACGTGGATTTATATTGATGATTTGGAGGAGCTGCAAACGTGGTATCGATCTGATTCGACGGAGGAAGAACAACAGCGAAGGGATTCGATTTCGAGCACGGGGAGTACGGAAAGCGAGCGAGATTTCAAGAAGCGATACCAAGCAGTCACACATCGCATGGTTCACCGCAAATCTTGTCTGGAAATGTACAAACGTCAAGCCACGAAATCATTCGGTGAGTTTCGTCTTTCCAAATGCATTTCTTATTGATATTGATGATACCAAAAGGGATTACGCGCGTCGCTTTTCAATTTTCTGCATTTATTGGTGTCAGTTTCGCCGTTTCGGGTTTTAAAATATCTGTGTGGAATGCACGTGCGTCTCCCGCTCCGCAATCGGCTGCAATACATGCGTCTGCCTAAGCGTATTGTATCTATAAAGCGTTGCAATATAAAAACAACGATATATCGAGAAAACGCGAAACATCCTCGGAATGTTATTTACCTAAGCGTATCGCTTTGGACGGCGGGTTCTCCTCCGGCACGAAAATAGCATCGACAGCGGCGTCTTCCTTCGTTCGTTTGCGCCGTTTGCGGTAATTCATAAGTATAGAACCAGATACAGATGTATCTTCCGAGACGTATGTGTTTGAATTCGTGATTCGAAGCTCGAGCTAGATGTAAGCGTGTAGCGTGTAATTTTCGAAAATAGAAACCGCGCACGGTAAGCCGAAGCAATTCCAAGCGTGAACGTTTCTCGGGTCAACAACGCGTCACATTCCGCGAAAGTCTTTCGCCCGACCACCAACATTTTACAAGTTTTCAAACATCAGTGTCTTCAGCTTCAGTCTTCGTGTGTCTGCGCCGCGCAATCAAGTATCCTCTCGAAAAAGGACACAGTCAACTACAATAAATCAGGATGGTGCTCGGTAGGTCTTTTATCTTCCTATTTTTTTTTCTTCTAACTAACGTAAAAAGTTTGAGAATTGACATTTCTTTGTTTGCCAGACGCATTTATGAGAGCGAAATTGTCAGAACATTTCTTTGAAGTGCACTAATTACCTCACGCGCTTTCAATTTTATTTTTCGCTCATCTTTGAACTTCCGACGTCTTTTTGGTTGGCTGTTTCGTACGTGCATACATCGGTACGCATTTGTAAATGCTTTGAACTTTTTTGTGTATTTTATGAGCCATGAGAGACTCAATTGACTGATACTCTCGCGTCCAAGCGTAATTGATTGATGCCTAATTAGTTTCTAATTAAACATATACACTGTGAAGACTGTGAACGTATTTTTCTTTCAAATTTAAAAATCAGCGCCGGAGTCGACGACTGGCGAGCACGAATCGCTCAGGCGGAGTTTGGAAGAATTGCTCAAGCTGATGTTGGTTGTTTGGTGCAAGGAAAATCAAGCGTTAAAAACGATTTCCACTAAAGAAAACGGTAATCGCTATGCGTCCAAAATTTGATGCTTTAATCGTCTCAATGAAACTAACACAATGAGCACTCGTAAAGTGGCTTTTCTTAAGTATACTAACTGCCAAAACGCCAGGATTTAATCGCTCCTTGGATTTTTATAGCTCTATAGCGCGTATAATCAACATGTGCGGCTTTTTTCAATGTAACGTACCTGAAACAAAAAATAACTGCGACATTTTCAACTTTAGGTAACGACGTAATTTTTTGACGTAATAATCATTTTTAAATAGCTCTGCACCCAATAAAAGAAAATAAATACTTTCAGTTTGGAAACTTATGCGAGTCGTTTGGCTGCCACATGTTTATAAATAACACGTGCTTTTTTTACTAGGTCAGGAACAATGTCCGACCCTGTTCAAGTATATACTAACGCTTAAATGTTAACGTTCCGTTTACCCAATTGATTTTTCAATGCAATCAAGTCCACAAGTCCTTAAAGTTTGTTGTGTCTGGCAGTTCCTTTCCCAAACAGCCAATTAACTAATTATCCTTCAATGCGTTCTTGTGTCGTGTCTTTATTCGATTTGTGTGTGCGATTTGTACAGAAAGCGACAAGACTGTCATTGTTCGTCGCGAATCGGGCGAATTTGGGTTCCGAATACACGGCTCCAAACCGGTGGTCGTATCAGCAATAGAACCTGATACGCCTGCGGAAAGTTCCGGTTTGGAAGTTGGCGACATTGTGTTGGCCGTTAATGGTATCAGCGTATTGGACAAAAGTCATTCCGAAGTCGTTAAAATTGCACATGCGGGCAGCGATGTCCTCACATTGGAAGTACGCGCCAAATTCAATCGAATAAATCACAAACTATAAATAATGATGATTGCTTTGCAATTCCAATAGGTTGCAAGGACTGTCGGCGTTTTGAGCCCCACCACCGCGGATATCCATGGTGGTGCGCCTTTATACAGTGGTTATTTATGGAAAATGGGTGGGCATGCGAGTGGTACGCCAACAACCAAATGGGTGCGACGTTGGTTTACCCTCAAAAAGGACAATTGTCTATATTTCTATAAGACTGATTTGGTACGACATTAAATTCAACTCGAGTGTTTTCGTTTCTTTCATTAATTGCTTTTGCTTGCTATTTGTATTGCAACGCGAACAGGATAAACAACCAGTTGGTGCTATGATGCTTTTCAATTACGAAATTCAACGTGTCGACGACGATGACGCTGAAGCGCCGATAAGACCACATCGCTTCTGCCTCCGGCGTAAAGGTGTGCCGACTCTGCACTTGGCGGCAGATAGCGATCAGGCTTTGGCGAGATGGCTGGAAGTGTTGATGCGCGCCGCTGACGACAGTCAAATCGCCGACGCGTGGTTAGAACAGACGCGCAGGGATCTCACCCTTCCACCGAGCCAAGTGCGGAGACCTGATTGTTTCGGCTACTTGGTCAAATTGGGAAATCAGTGGAAATCATGGAGTCGGCGCTATTGCGTGCTCAAAGATGCTTGTTTGTATTTCTATCAGGATGCGAATGCGAAGAGCGCGTTTGGTAGGTTTTCCATTTCAGCAATCTATTCCATTTGTTTCCGTTGCTAAAAATAGCTTGCTATGCTCTAGGTGTTGCATGTTTACACGGCTATCGGGTGCAGCAAACCTCTTCGACGAACAAGAAACATGCGTTCGAAATTCTTCCACCCGAGGAAAAACAGAAACAATATTGTTTTCACACCGAGTCTGATATGGATCGCAAAAGGTATCTTCAAGCATATTATGCAAATGTCTCCAAATCCAAACTAATATCTTAACCATTTTACAGATGGATTGCCGCACTTGAATATTCAATAGATAGATGGTTGAAAGTATTATAAGGTAATAAAAGTTAAAACCAATGCACAAACATTGAATTTCCAACGAAAGGGAAATTAATGAAAACAAAATCCGATGAGTAAACCATGCCATTAACTAACCAAATATCGCACACTATATTGTACTAGAAAAACTAATCCATTTTTATACAAAAAATAAATAAATGAAAAATGCAAACAAAAATATTTTAAAATTATATATGTAAACTATACGACGAAGATGTGATCAGTGTGTATGATTTCCAAAAAGTTGAGAATCAATCAATTTAGTTGTAAACATTTCAAATTTATATAAAACATATACATGCGTACATTTACTAACATACATATACACGTATAAAATGTATTGTAAGTCATTTATTCAATCCCAATTCGGATAGATCCACCAAAATAAAATCCTAATTGCTAATAAATGTGCTTGATTAAGTTACATTTAGATTTTTTCTTCCTAAACTCGGTTCATTTGAATTCATTGATAAACAAAACCAGAGTGAATTAAAAAGTCAATTGCAATGCGCGTGCATAAAATTAAATCACAATGTAAAAAAAATGTAATTATTAGCCATCATTTTCACTTTAAGTCACATTACAGCTGGATTTTGTTCGAATTAAATTTAACTGGCAAAGGTGTGTTTACTTCACTACACATGCATGAAATGTGCATGAAGATTGGCAATCTGTGACACATCTTCAGTTTATACACCAATACACAGAATGTAGACGTACCTTTACAAATTCATATAGCAATGTGTTTCTGTAATTAATTTAGGTTTTGTTTTCATGCATATATCTAGGAAAATCGCCGGTGATAGTAGTAGGAAACTCATTGTGTAGGGACGCAAAGCCATACCGCAAAACCGTAACGACTTCCCGAACATTCAAGTAGAAACTACAAAGGAACAACAACTTAAAACAAAACATTATTTCGAATTCGAATTGATACTACCTAGAACGATCTAAATAAATAAATATATAGATACTTCTATACCTATACAATACATTAAATATAAAACAAAACGAAGTAAGATAGTGAACGAACGTGAACAATGTAGCAACTACTTACCTACGTATATCATTAGATACATAAATACATAACTAATAATAGGTACATGCACATAAAATCTGAATGAAATATGAAGTTATGAACTTGTAGTTATTGAACGATTACTCAACGTCTTAAAGAAAAACTAGAAACAGTTCAAGCTTCCCGTCAAAGCAAAGCTTTATATACTTCGTGAATAGACGACACTAGGTCATTCAAGTATTTATGTTTAGATGACCATAGCAAACCAATAATAAAACCCTAAGAAAACTTCACAATTAATTAGCTAAATCGATGTATGATAGGAACTTATGAATGTGTACAGCGGACAGGATTTGAATGAGTTTATATTGCATTGTAAACATAAATGTACACCATAGATAATGCGATTTTGTTGTTTATAATTAAAATGAAATGTCCAAAAGTGTGTATGTGCTATCTATTACACTAGCCACCGTACACCGTACAAGGCCTTGGATGTTGGTCGTAATGGTCGTCTTTATATTTTTTAGTTTCATAACAATAAGCATCATGATAAGCATTTCCTTCTTTAATGTTATCTCATTAATGATCGATTAAATTACGTAACAAGATGCAAACAACATGATGTTAGATTAACAATATGTCGTGTCAGTATGTAATTGTTTATAAATATGTTAAAAACTCGTTAGATTACATTACCTACACGTAGGTATCATAATTGTAGCACCAAATGTAAAGCTTTTAGTTGAACAAATTTTAGATTGTTTCATTACTAATATTACAATTCTATTTAAGAGTAACGTAACGGAAAATATAAGAAAGAACCAAGTTAGGATTTCTATTTCTAATAATTGATATAGTTAATAAATAAAATTAAAACATAAAATGAACGAACTACTCGTAAACGTACATATTAAAAGAAGTTAATATAAATGAACTAAGTCATTATTTATTTACATTATACATATTATGAAATTTCTTTCAGCGAGCACCTTTATATCGATAAATGAATAAACAATTAACTATTAGATTCATTAATGGCAAGGATACTTTTATTTTTGATCATTTAACTAATATGTGTATTCATTTTTAGGCGAAATTATATTTGTGTTGTATTAAATCAGATGATAACGTGAAAAAAGAATGAAACGGAAATTAAAAAGCTCAATAAACAAAGACTATAACACTAAATATTAATAAAGTAAATAATAAATACTATAAATTAGCCATTTAAAATTATAAAAAAATATAAAATGAGGAAATGTGCTCTATAAAATATAAAAGATAACTAAGCAGATTAAATATTACATGAAATTTATTGAAATATGTTGGAGAGTAATTATTCTATTATTGATTCGATAATTTTAAATTTTAAGATACATTTGTAAATCGCAAAAATACTATGAATATTTAGATTTAAATTTGTGTATTGTATTGTATTTATTTCTGGAGTAAACTTGAAATTGTTAATTTTAAATATTTAAGTAAATAACGCTATGTGCACTGCCAAGTATATGAAAATATAAATAAAATATTTAATAAACGTTTTGACTTAATTAAATAACACTTTATTGAAATTCGACACTTAATAAACCACCAAATAATAAATATAAAGATAAATTTCAAAAATGTTGTATTCATGGCTGCCTATGTCGACGTCCTCAACTTCTTGAATAAGTTTCCCGGGCATTTTTCATTAGGATAGAAGCTGTAGCCGAAGCATTTCTATTAAAATGTATTATGTATTACGGAGTTGGTGGAATTTGAATTATTAAAGTCCCTTCTAGTCCTAATCCATATTTTTCTGGATTATTGCTGTGACACATTGGCATCGACTTTGGGGAATTAAAGTCAACTTTCTAGCGCGCGTCTGCGACTTGTAGACGTAGATGTGCGATGAGCCTTGTGCCTTCGCCTTGTGACAAATACACACGTTAATTTTGAATGAGCATCAATTAAGTAACGAGTTTTTTGGTAATTAGCGTAATCGTGCGAAATGTAGGTCGACTTTAAAGTTGAAGCAGGACGCCGGCTAGCGCTAGACAGACGCCGGAGCAGTATTGAAAAGTTATCCTGAATGTTTCATTTCTCCTGCGTTTTTCCTTCTTTTTATTTTTAATATTTTAAAATATCTGTCGTATTTCACAGACGCACATAAATAATATTACCAACTTGCACAAATTTCTTGAAATCTAAAGAAAAACCAAAAATAATCGATGCTCCAAATTTACCGGTCGATTAGTAAATGAATCGTTAGTACGATTTTTCTAATATACGATTAATTATCGGCATCCTTTATTCCATAATGCATTTGACGATAACTTTTTAAGTTTTATGTGCTTAAATTGTAACCACCGCCTATAAAAGTTCTTAAACAACTAGAAACTCGAAATAGGTACAAAAATAATAACGTAATCGTTTTTATAGTAAACTCTCAAACGTAATGCCATCGCTTCGCTTTGAATATGAATTATATTATTATCAAACACAAACACGCGTAAAATTCGAGCAACCCCTACTCATTCAACGTAATAGTTTGACAATGTCACGCGACCATCGGGCGAGTACATAAAAATATAGAAAAAATAAATAAAAATTACAAGAAAGTTTAAGTATGATGCATGCTTGCTTGTAGATTGTTTGAGTCGAATATTTGGAGTACACGCATATACCTAGTATACAAATGGCTGTCATCGTGCCACTTAAGCTTTGACTGACGGTGTCACCCCAGTAAATAACATAATTACTAATTACCAATTACTAATTTTATATTTCACAGTACACATTATTTATTATACATTATACAATGCGCCGCTAATTGCCCCCTTTCACATTTATTTCTTTATTCGGCTTGTGGCGTGTGGCATGGGCTTGTAGTTGAAGCTTCTGTACTGTATATTCCTATATTATTCCTCCATCATTCTAATTCAATACGTATACGTACTACATGAGATATGAGTATTTTGTAATTATACAATTTATACGTTTTTTACGCTTCGTCGAAGCGTCTCCATGAATTTACTGGCTATGAAACATGTGTAGATGTTTGTTTTGCATTTTTGAATGTTTTCATTGTCATCATATTATCTGAAAAGTAGTTGTTATGGTATTTTCAGCTTGCAAAATTACGTTTTTCTAAGAAGCTATCAAATTTATTTTGAGTCATTTTAAATACAAATTTCTAGAGCTCATCATTAATGAGAATTTCTAACGATAATCAGATTTAAGTAGGTACCTACTATTAGTTTATTAATAAATTATATTACAAAACATACAATAAGAAGATAATTTAGTTTATAATTATTAATTATCTATTGTCAATGCATTCTTTGGCTACGCCATTTTCTTATTCAAAATATCAAAATGCTTGTTGATTGCAATTAACAAACAATAACAACAAAAACAACAACAATGACGTACATATTCGGCACGCACAAGAGTAGATGCCTAATTACAATCGTATTCAACGAATGCGGCTTATGACAAATTCATAAATAAACGATTAAGCCTATGCACATATATGTAGACATAAATAAAACGTTAATTACATGCATTAAAATGCAATTTAAAATTCAATCATACAAATATTTTGTAAATAAAATTAGTAATACACGTGCGTAATAAATTCCAACGACACGAAAGGAAATTCTTTCTTGTTAACTTGGCAAATTAAACAAGACAAGTCTAATCATCTAAGTTTATAAGGGATTTTAAAAGGCAAATGCCTTGCATTCAATACCTAAATACTTTTGTAAATAATATTTAATAGTGACATATAGTATTTATTTATTATTTGTAGTTACACCTGACAAGATTAGTAAGAACTCGCTTTTATAATGATGTTTGAATTGTTTATTAAAAATATATATTTATTATGCATGTGGTTCATGTTAATTGGTTGAATTACTTGAAAGCATCTATATTACCACGTTTTCCATGTTTTATCTGTGTGTGTCCGGGCAGCTTACTGTGTTTTTGACGTCAACTTTTATTTCCAACAAATATAATTAAGAAGTTTTACGTGTACAGTAATTGTACTATTATTAAGTACGTTTAATTGTACTAATTACCAGAAAATTCACAAAACTTACAAATGCTATTAACGGCGTAAAAAGTTTGCCTCCTTACTACTCTTCTCTTTCTTCTGGGACTCTCAAATGTAAAACGAGAACACACAAACAAAAGGTAGTAACTAAAAAACAAAGCAATTAAATTAAGTAGATTTTATTAAATTAGTGCACAGTTCACACATCACTTATACCTTGTAAGCTAAGTTGGTAACGTTGCAAATACAAATAAAGATTTGGAACAATTTAAATTTTTAATTTTTGTTTCTTCAAATTCAATTCTTCGCTTCGCTTCGTTCTTGCTGAGTTGCACTCGTATGACGTCAATCAACATAAGTCGATTAGTGCTTAATTCGTTAATTTCTTAAACTGCGAATACTTACAACAAGCAAGCCTTCAGAACATGCGCATTAATTAGGAATTCGTTAATGAATTAATAAAACTTAAAACATTAATACCAAACGGCAACGCGCAACGGGAAAAGGACAGATAAAGTTATAGATCGTTCGTTATAGCGTTAAATTGATGCTTTCGTTACTTGTTTTCAACTTTTCATTACCCACTTAAACATGCCTGTGTTTATATATAAATTCGTTTATTTATTTAATGAAGTTTATTTTTTGTATTTTTCAAGTATAAATATTAATTAAGTCATTCAAATGTGACGAAGACGATGAAGTACGTACGTTTGGCTTCGGCATAATGTGCACACTAGACTTGCTGGTTCTTCCGGTAATAAAACTTTTATCATTTCCAACTGAAACCCACTAGCGGCTTTTTTTAGTGATTTTTAAAAATAAAAAATAATAAAAGTCCCGCTGATAATTAACTGCAGGTTAAAAAACATCAAAACGCCAATAATATCGGATCGATGACTGGAAACTTTCGGTCTTAATTAAAAGCATACACGCTATTGTGGATAAAATGAATGTTTCAATTTCCAAATTTTTTTCTTTTGCTTCAATTATTTCATTAGGTTTTTCCGATTTTCCATATTCAATGTAATTAATTCATTTTGCCTTTTAATTGGTACCTTTTAATGCTTGTTTCGTTTATACCATCATCGATTTTTTTGCTCTTTTTATACGCTTATTGCTTAATTTTGAAAATTTATTATGCATCAGCGATATTTAAATTTGTTTAATTTAATTTATTCATTTATTTTATGTTCAGCATATCCAATGAGTAAGCATGATAAAGATTAATTAAAAACAAGGCATTCTTTTATTCTTTGACTTTAAATGAACACAGCAACAGCACACAAGGGTAGGCGATGCTCCACTTTCATTAAAAATATTCAAATTTGCACCACGATTTTTCATTTGAGAACCCCAAAATTCAATTAGCATAATTATTCATTTTATTATACAAACAATAAATAAAACTCGAAAATTTAATTATTCACCATTAATGGACGATGGCAATGGACAACCACGATCACTACCGAACCAGGCGAAGACCCTCGATGTGCATGTTTTTTGTCAAAATTCACGACATCATTTCAAGAGGCCAACGCAATAGGGTTTTCCCTTTGTTTTCCATTTCCGTATTATTATAGTGTTTTATTCATTAAGTTATATGCCTTGTAATTTAAGGCTCCTTGTGTTTATTTTTCCACCCTTTCTCATCGATTATTTCTATTTGTTCTTCGCCTTCGCCATAATATGTAAGTGTGCATAGCAATACAGTTATAGTTAATCTAATAATGTGATGTCATCGTGATAAACGACGAAGTTCCTTGCGATATACGCATACGATTTAAATAATTCCCTATATATGCTTGCCTTTATGAATGTCCGATGAGTCGCTCACCTTTTTAATCAAAAAGTGTCAAGTTAAATTCAACGCGAACGAGGGGACGCTGTATACTCAGTATACTGCTTATAATGCCGACAGCCAACAGGGATGAGGGAATCATGAGCTCGGGTACTTAGTTTAAACGAAATATTATGTACCTTTCAACCCTTCAAGCTACTTTTCCCATTTTTACGTGTCATGGTGATAGCACTTGACACTTGAAGGGCTAACAGAGACCGCTTATTAATTATTATGACCGTTTCATTAAATATTAACAGGGGATTTGGGAATGTCCTTCCTGTTTTCGTTTCCGTGATAATGGCTTATTACGTTTTGGGCAATAGCAATATAGTAGGATAATAGAGTTGTAAAACTCAGTATTAACATTAATGTTGTAGTGGCAACTTTTATGTTTTCCTTATCTACTCGACTCTAATGTGCATCCCTGAACGAGATCAAAGGTAGTCACAATAAACTCAAATACATCTACGTCTGGGTCTGAATAGAAAGGAGTAAAGGAATAAAGGAAGCAGAGGTTATTTAAATATGTAGCTATTTATTTTTGGTTGTTGGGCTTCAGCTTTGAGTAGATGTCTTTGATATCTGATGTCTGTGCCTACTCTCTGGTGGACTTCTGATCGGTAAGGTTTACTTTGAGTCGCAGACTCTCAGACCCAGACGGGATCAGACGTCAGGGGCATTATAATCGCAGCCGGTCGGCGGTCAGACAGACAGTTCTAGTTTCTTTCTATGAGAATAGCAATAGCATGCACCATCCATGCACAGCACAGCACAGGAACGAGGAACGTTACATATATCGCATCACATCGCGATCTGTCTGAACGTCTACAGCGATATACTTGTATATAAAGAAATATACTTGCTATCGTGTTTTTGATATAGGAGAGAACCGACATGCCTAGACCGAGTCTGTTACGGATTGTTGGCGTTCGGGACGAGTCAACGACTTCGGCGACTTAAATACACGGAACTCGACGAAACAGTCTAGGAATAATCAGACGGGGACCGAGCAAAAACAAAAACAGGCAAAAAATCCCTAACGAAACTACAAACTAGACGTCAAGCGCCTCGAAGAATACAACAATGCAATCGGAAAGCGAGAGCTGAGCCGAGAGGAACAGTCCCAATCCAGAAATAATTCCAGAATCGTCTAGTCAGTCTTAAGTCTGTGCCTGCGCCTGTGGTCATTAATAATCGGGCATCGCAGAGTAGGGGGTTTGTTAATAGCCGGGTTCAAGGAATCGTACAATTGAGGGTTGCCGGTTCAAGCTGGGCTGCAGGGGGATTGACGAGCATAATTTCGGACGGATAATATCCTAATATCCCAAATATCATTGTTGTCATTAGGTTGAATGCTCGCAGAAGCAAATATTTAAACGACTCTAGCGTTATTGTATGTCTTAAGGATTATGTTGGCAAGTCATATAAATGGCACCCTATTCATAGTCCCAAGAAGGATCAACGAAACCGCATTTGATAAGAAAATCCTTTTGTATAGTAGTAGAAATTCCCATTTTAATGAGGTGTCAATATCAATTTGATGAAACGGAATGGAATGCGCCTTCTTGAGTTCCTCGGCATTAGACTTAAAGATAATTAGAGCATCTTAGCATCCCTGAAGCCACCAGATAATGCCAAAGCCTCCACTTAGAGGAAAAATATTCATGTTCATGCCTTGTATGCGAGCATGATAATAGTAGGTAATATCTGTTGATGGTGATGATGATGATGATGATGAAGGTGCACACAGCGGATATTATTGGCCGTTATTACAGGTAGACATCATAAACATTACATGTTTTAGTTCGGTTTTAGTATAGCGTAAGCGTAGCTGCTGTGGCTGTTGTTGTTGTTTGGGAATCGTTGAATCGTAGAATTGAACTTACGCGCCGCGCGCTTACTACGATTGCGAGTTGTAAACGCGGCGCTCTTCCTGCCAGATGCAAGCAGCGTGAGCTGAAGTGAGAGGAAGCAGAGTCGGCATGGGTATGGGTAGTAGCAATGAACATGAGGGCAAGGCCCTAACCGACATGAAGACTTGTGCTCTTCTGCACCGAGTCTGTATGTAAGTACATACTGTAAGTACAAGTAAGTACAGCGACTGGAAATTTACATGCGGTGCGGAGAACTTAGAAGAATGTGGTATCTTAGGCTGCGATGTCGGATGGTTACTTTGGCGGGCATCGTGCTCTGTTCGGTTGCGCGCTCGATAGCGAAGCATAATCAATCATAAGCTGCGAGCGAGGTGAGCGCTTGGTTCCGAGCAAATTTTGAGTTTGGATTGTTTGATTCGGACGCGAAACACCACAGCAGCAGGAACCGACACGAACGGTAGTGCATGGAAAGCGTATACACGACGTAGTAATGGTGTGTAAGCGTAAGAGAGTCCTCGTAGTAGAACGGAGTAGTGAATAGGATCCGTCATGGTTGGCGGAGTGACCCGTAGCCACGCACAGTATGAATGACCTGCTAAGGGCGTTGATCCTACGGGCAGCGGTCCCCAAACCCCTCGCGCTTCACTCCAAACATTTCTACCTTCTCTATCTATCTAACTATCTATCTACAACCAAACGGAGTTGAACTGAAGTGAAGTGTCATGCCGATGCCGATGCCACCATGCGATGCCATGCCATGCTGCAAGCTGCAGCATGCATGCAGCCGCAGCTCAGCGTCAGCGAGGGCTGCGGTGCAGCGGTGCTGAGGAGCAGCAAAGGAGGAAAGGCGGGCATTCCTATTCCTTGTGGCTATGGCAATGACTTCGAGTTCGGATGGCTCGGTTGCTTCTTTGCCTTCCAAACTCGAAAACGAAATCCGAAACACCGAAGTCAATGTTAAGTGCTAAAGTAACAAACGTAGTTATTTTATTGGAGCTCGCTTCCTTGCTTGATGTTGACTCGTATGCCGTATGCGTAGTCGTTGTCGTTCACTGTCGACGCGCCACGGTGCTTGGCTTGCTGCTTGCCGAGGGGACGCCGAACTTTAAAACGCATGGCGTTGGCATGTCAGTCGCATGGCGATGTTGTTATTGTTATTGTTGGTTGCATGGTTACGGTTCATACTCGAGGAGTTCATCATTGGCATCCAAATCCAAATAAATCCAAAGAGCAACGTCGAAACTAATGCAATATACAAATAACATTCCTTATCCTTAATCATTTCAAGTCATCGAGTGAACGGGTGAACGGATGGTATTTTCCTGAGATGTTTTCACGTACGCATTAGCATTACGCATAGCATACGCATACAGCATATTATTACTATACAAACAGAAACACTGTTCAATCGCTATTTATATACGCGTCATTAATTATTTGACAATGAGGTATAACTGTTTGAGCAACATTGGATCATATTGCGTTAAATTTCGTAGTAAAATGGTGGGCAATTGGATGGTTGCTGCTAGTTGTGCAATGTTTGTTGTTTTTGGCAAACGACGTCGATGTCTGGCTGTCTACGGCCGAAGAGTAGCGCGCATGCAGCGCTGTCGTGTGCAGGATAGAGACGGATGGCAGGCAAGGACGCGGCCCCCCATTTCGCGCGCGCTCTTTTCGCGCAACGTTCAACGATTCAGATTTAAGTATCGTTCAGACAATTGCGATTTACGATTTACGATTTTGCGAGAGTGCCGTGATTGGTTGCAGCTGTTTTGACGGAGTCGACCGATGTTTTACGCTAGATGGATCGGGACATCGCAAAATTCAAAAATTG
>JARJDT010001174.1:0-10488 GCA_030264655.1 Leptusa sp. GC000079
AGAGGACAGCTCTGCAATGGCGGGATTATACATAAATAACTAATTGATTAGCAGGTATCGTAGTGATCTAATAATGTTACTAACTAATCAGCTAAACAAATAGATAGTGCACAACCATAATTCACGGCATCATGAGAGTAAATGCTTGTGATCAATACGTATTGAATACAGTATGCAAATAGGACGAATGTGCTTGCTTCTTGTTGCGCTCTCCGCGCGCGCGTTGTCGCATCTTTCTCTTGTGTGCATCTCATCTATGCATTGCCGGCCGGTGTGTTGTGTGTTTCGTTTGTCCAGAAGCAGCCAGTCAGAAATGTGCTTGTCCTAGTTGGGAATTCGTTGCTGTGCGGAAGACGTAGCTGGCGCTCTCTGGGCATGATGCGCGGGGGCAGAGTGGGCATAAGGGATAGTTAACATTGACACAGCCCAGCCCGCTATGTGACATTGCATCGCTGTGCGATAATTGCATACACACACATACATTATGCCAAGCACCGCAAACACGGGTAATGTTTGGCGTGGATTAGGATCAGACATCAATGCAAGAACAACGTATGCGTTTTGCGTTTCTGAAGCGGCGGGGGTTGAGGTTTTAAGCACCTGCGGTTCGGCCATTCGAATTTCCCTAGTTGCTGATAATACAACTCATGAGCCATTACACAATGAACAAATTGTTCCTCTATTCAACAAATTCCAAATCAACCAAACATGAATCATGTTCGGATTTTCCTTGAGCGTCAGCTTAATTTTTTGCGCGCCAAATTCAAGCAACCCACGGACTTCAATTGCATTTTTGTGTCATTTTCATTCAGTTATCAATGTCATTTCGAACAAAATGGGTGAATGCTAACTTTTACCACCAAAAAAGTATGAAAGGTATGAAACAACAATTTTAATCTTCTCAAGTTGATCCCTTAACGATTCCAGAAAGAATGAACAACAATGGCTCCACCCCGTCTAAATTCTCAGTCACGCAGAAAATCAGATAACTATATCATGTTCCGAAATCAATTGAGAGATCTACAAACTCTCCTCCAACTCTCACACCATTGCCGATCGATGGTAAATGCATTCCTTGGCGAAGCCGACGAAGTACTGTCCGTAAAAAAACACTCTTTTCTCATCGATAAAGCAACAGCTATCAAATATAATGTGCCAAGACATCTGCTGGAAACAGACGAAGACGGTGACTTGCTGGAAGTCAATGATAGTTTCATATGTAACCAGGAATTCGTCAATTGGTGGCTCAAAGATGGACCGTCGCCTTCTTTAACCGGGATGAAAAAAATCGTGCGGTATTTCAAGCGCCACAAATATCATTATGTAGTAAGCAGAACGCGCTTCCCTCGCGGGGATGCTGACATGGATGACATCTTCGAAAGGGAAATGCATGTGCACAACGACTTTAATGCACGTGAAAACTAGGAGTTTAAGATTTTGTGAACGATTGAAACAACTAATAAATAAGAAAGTAACTGAAGTAACTGAATCGTACAATTTAATAAATGTTGAAAATTGCGAAATAACTTTGATAACTAGCCAGAGGAGTGCGAATTCCAAGTTGGCTTACAGTTAGTGTGAGTGCAGGATATGAAAGGTTGGGTCATCCGCATTGAATATTTCATCGTATCCATCAATATTTCACGGTAAAAGCCTGGATTTTTGGCGCCCGTTTTCGTTTTTCTTTTTTTGCGTGTAGCAACGCATCAGTTAGTTGTGCTACGGCTACGAGTGCGTTGCAGATAGAACTGAAAGTTAATTTAATCTACATGCGTCGCGGGGGGTGGCGAGATTCGAATTTCAGATCGTATTGCTATTGCATGCGTGGATGTGATAGAATTTTTTTGTAGCGAAATTCGTGAAAAAATTTATATCGATGCAGGAAACAGCAAATAATTTATTAGAGCATACACACTACTCTCAACACTTTTAGGTTAGGTCGAGCATTAGATTGAAAAAGCCCTAAAAATCAATAACTATGTTGAAACTTTAGTTCGTTGTATAACGAGAGATATTCTAGAAATGTAGTTACAAGTAAGTATGCGACATAAAATTTAATTAGCTTGAAAATAAATAAATGCGCGCGAATATTTTCGTCGCCGCGCGGTTTATTCATTTCGTTCATCAAGCCGTTTGCGTCGTCGACGCTTTTCTGCGTACGCAATATGCAATAATAACAGTAATAGCAATAAGTTTGAATTACATATAATAAAAATAATAATAAAAGTAAATGATAACCATAATCGTAAGCATAATAATAATCGTTGGCCTTGTGCGAAGGCAACTCGCCCTGCACGCCGCGCACTCCGCGGTGTTCGTCTCATTGCCAAAGTCTTCGTCGAAGGATGAGAGGAGAGGATGCAATCCCAATTCGAATTCACTGCAGTATCAGCAGGCCCATACAAACACAAATTGCGCACAACATGAGTACATTGCCATCTTACGTTCCTCGACGCATTACAATGTAGCACTTAAAGCACCCAACCGCACAATAATTATTTATTTCCAAAGTTTTATTGTTTGTTTCATATCGCTCCGCATACTAAAGTTACACATCATTTGCCTCAAAATTTCGTGTGGCATATATTATGACGATAAAGTGCGAGTGGGGTACCTGATGATTATCATTAACATTTCGTACTTGCACTAAAACTAAAGCAGATGAAGACAAAATGCAATTTGAACCAAGGGCAGATAGGGAATAGTTCAAAATATACAGGGTGTCCGTAAAATGATGCATGGAGGACATTCCCACAGTTCAAAAAATTCATCCGCTTCCAATCTTTGCGATATGTTAAGATTGTTAAGGAAAGTTGACAAATCAACTTTTCTTACTAGGCATTGAAGAGATTCTGCGCCATTTTAGGAACACCCTGTATATTGATACAATTGGGCGAATTGAGTAGAATATTTGACATGACCTTGTGTGCATATGAATATCGTATACCTATTGTATTCGAAATCATCTCCAACACACTATGACGTTCTCTTCTGCTCGTCCTCGGCGGTCCTCGAGCGCTGCAACACTAGTGTCAGATAGTAGGATTGTGTATATTCGTTCCCGTAATAATATTATATTATCCTATACCTAATATCGAATGCGGTACATTTATTACATTACGGACTCCGGCTGGATTACCCTCGTGTACAAGAGGGTGGTTTTCCAGATAACTTATTGGGGTGGAAGCGAAATGCAATGCCCCCATACATACTAGATCGAATGTACCCGCGCGCGGTCTGTATGTAAATCGAAATTTCTACGTCTGCCGATGCCGAGTTCGCTGGCGTTGGACGAGTTTCGAGTGCATGCATGGGATGATGATGATAATAATCAACATGATATGCTAGACTCTTACCCCGTTATTATGCCGAACGACCTCTGGTATTGCATTGATTATTGATCGAAGTACATTGCTAATTTGGACGCGTTTTAGATTCACTTGAATGTTGCATAACAAGCATCAAGCTTGTGGCATAAATTAGCTAGCTGCACTATCATGCTTTTGGGTATTCGAATATTTGCCGAAGATAATCATTATTATAGTCTATTTCAGAACTAGAGAGACCACTAGATTCCGGCAAATTCGTACTGTAACTTGCCCGCGAAAATTCACATTTTTAACAGGTGAGTAACCGGCCCAGAAACCGGTGATTAAAATTAGGGTTTCACAAGACTCTTGAATTTTCGTGAAAATCAAGACAAGACTAGGAAAATGTCAAAATCAATTATACAAGGCAAGACAAGATTATGTTTTCAAGAAATTATACAAGAAATATCGAAAAATTATGTGAAATTTAAAGAAAATATATAAAAATCGCAAGACAAGAACCCCAAATTTCTCGTCTTGGTATTTCGAGACAAGACAAGAATTCATGCTTCGTGAAACTCTAATTAAAATAATCATACAAAATGGTTTAAACAAATATTTAATAAAAAATTTAATAATTAGTTCATGTTATACTAAGATTTATTTATATTTCAATTTATAATTAAATTTGACCAAAGATTTCACATTAACTGTATAACCAAAGCCAAATCGAAACCGTCCTATGATTTTTCATAAAAATGTACAATTTGTGAGTAGAATTGCTTTAAAATCGACCAATCAAGGGTCTCTGTAGTTCTGAAATAGACTATAATATCAAGATATTTGAACGGCATCCGTCTACAGGGCGACTGAAAAATGGCACCGTTTATTTTAAACAATATATCCTTAATTTTTTCTTGGAAGCACTGTAACCTGTCTGCGGTGGTGAAAAACGTATCTTTAGCTTTAGTGCAAGTTTTCCGCTAAGGGAGATACGATGCTGATGTCAAGGGCTGCGTTCGTGTTGACGACAATCAAAGTTAGCGCCCACAGGCTAAAATGACAAGAGGGCTGGATGAGCGCGACAGTTGTTTGTCACCATCACCACGCGGAGAGTCTGAGGTCGCGAATATATCCGAAAGGGGGGCATGCGGTGAAGGGTGCGAACACGATACAGGGGTCGCGCCTCGCGCCCCGCAGACGCCCGCGAGGGTTGTTTTTTATATTTTTGCATACACCCGCCTATTGATCCACTCATATTTTTCACATGTATGTACACATTACACATGTGCATACACTAGAACCCTCTGCTCCACTCTCCGCATGGCTTTCACTTGGTACGTTTCACTCACTCAGCTCGTAGTCGCACGCCAAGCATAATGAAAAATTATTGTGAGGTGACATTTACATTTTTGCTTATATTTATTACAGCTTGCTTCTTCGATGTGATGGTGACATTGCACATAGTCTTCTTCGTGGCAGATATAAAATTACGCTTAAAACATGACATATGAGTTTAATTTATTATTAAACTTGATTTCTTGCCGCAGCGCGTTTGTTATTTTATTCGCGGTTCGTTTTGTCCGCATGTCCGCGTGATGCGCGGGTGGAGTATTTTTTTTTTTGCTCCTTTCATATAGGTATTATACTTAGAGCATATGCACGGGGTAAAGCTGCAAATTCTAAAGCACATAATTGCCAACTGCGAGAGAAAGAATGCGGAGTGCAAGTGAGTAAGATACAGCACAATTTTACGATACATTATTCACTCTCGCATTATTATTATTTTTTGCTTGTACTTACAACATTGCAAAAACAGAATGTTTTAAGAATGATTTGTACGATATTAGCCCATGAAAATTACTCGGCATAGTGATTCAGCATCTGAAATTCTCATTTCAGTAGCAACATTGCAACAATAGCGCGCTCTAAACTTACGCGCATTTAAAAACTCGCAGAAAAGAAGAAAAAGTCTTGCACAAAAACGGCAATAAATCTTCCAGAAATATAATAAGATTAAATTTACTGATGTTGGCTCAGTAAATACAATGTAAGTTAACCATAAAAAATAAAAATATTTTAAGAATAAGTTAGTTATAGACTTGATCAATAATAGAGGAATTTTGTGAATTTTCAGTGAAAAGCAAGTGCATATCGCGATCTATAACGAATTGTATAAACTGTAAACATACAATATAAAGGTAGTATATCTCGCGCAAATCTACCGTTGTCCGGTTTTGTTTGCCATTATGTTGGACGACATTGTGCATCGGCAGTATGGTAGCTATAGGGTTGTTTTGTTTCCTATCTAGGTGCATGCACTCAGAGCGCAGCAACAACATCCCCGAAGGATGATGTATGCAAAAATTGTGGAAAACATTCAATATGTTATCATTTATTGATTGCTCAATAAATAAAAAGAATAAAAATGGAGCAAATCGTAAAGTCATTTCGTCCAGTGAGTTCGCGCACACGTCAAAGTAGTCGGTGTTGGTGTGGGGTGGGTGTGGGCAGTGCGACGCATCGAAATTTCATATGTCCATATGCATATGAATGTGTGTGCGATGAACGATGAATTTGAACAGCACATACAAGTACAGAGAGAATGCAGCAATGCAAAAATAAAAATCGTTCGCCGGGGTAACAACAGCATCGGGAGCAGAAGCAGGCACGCAAAGCAGCGCGGCGGCAGCGTTCGACGAATACGAATACGACGAATACGTTTTTGGGAGGCGGTTGAGGGATGGCGCCCCCGCCGCCCCCACACATCGAACGTCCATCCGTTCGAGCAGCAGCATAACGAAAAAACATAACCGTACACACATTTTCCTATACTCATATTTCAAATGGCTATTTTTATTTGTCTGTCAAACTTTTTCCGCATGCCTGAAAAATGTTTAATTATTTTTGCGTTTCATATCGGAGGAATGGCGCTTGCACATCTATATCACCGATATTTCATTTAAAAAATGTGTCCGAACGAACGCACGCAACGTCCGTACGTTAGCCATCACATATTTATATTCTCGACGGACCGGAGCATTGTTTCAGCTGCAGACGAAAATTCGATGTGATTTTTAAATTTAATGAAACAAAACGAAGTAATCATATATGTAAAGCGTTATTTGTACATTTTTTCTCGTTTTGCGCGTACATTTTGTTGTGTTTCTGTCAGTGCTGATGCTGACTGTGTCGGGCATCATCAGCTAAAACAAAATGGGAAAATCGCGCGCGCGCAAAATTCTATCTGCATATTCAATGCGTAACTGTGTCAGTATACACTCAAGCTCAAGAGAAAACAATTCATTCACTTTAGTCCTTTTACTTTAGACTTGCCCTTCAACAGCGGAAAAAATTGCTGCCATGCACATTTTAAATAATTCATTTTCTATATTGCACGCCTGATGGGTAGACCGCTTCCGCAAACATAGAGATGTAAGAGAAGAAATCAGGACGCAAAGTTACAAAAAACGAGACCCTCTTTTTGTGCAAACTTCTTTTACGCGCTACCCTCATCCTCATCCTGGTTCAATTTCGTGACGTGCGTCGCGCTTCCAAATGATTTGAACGTTCGTTCCACTTGTGTGATGATAGACGCTTTTTAAGAGCAAGTCTATTCATATAAATATAAATAAAAAATTACAGACAACCATTCATGGCTGCTTGTGGCTATTAACCGTCAAGCCATCTTTGTGGTTTTTTAACAAGGCGTTTGAAGATTTTACTTACAATTATAGACGCAGTGAATATTCGATCACAAGAAGAATTTTGCGAATGCTTTGATAATTGCAGCATTTTTGAAACGTGCTGTGTGTACTCACCTAAAACAAATAAAAGCGTTATTAAAACATGCATATTATGTGGATTGTAACAAATAACTGCGGTTATTGCAGAGATTAGTGTTTAATAACTGGAGATGAAGTTCGTTGGCAATAAGGGCTAATAACTATTATACTTTGAGAGTATGAGAAAATACCCCTTTCCCAAGTTTTATACGGAAAATTAAATAGCAATGAGTGTGCTGGATGCACATTGCCTTCGTTTGTAGTATGCATGATAACAAACATGCTGCAAATCCGCATTATGAGCTGATGTACTATGTCGTACGACGAGAAAAAATCCCGACTGTATGCACGTAAAACTTTTATTAAAATAAAACGCGAACCAACACATACAGCACCGAAGAGAGGATATTACAGCGTATAAAATGGCATAGCAACATACTTAATGCAGCAACAAATACATGCGCGTACAATTTCTTCCCACGTATAATCTAAAACTCATTAATATGTTTAATGGTTTTATTTAATTATACATATAATTTCATTTTAATAACATACAAACAACACCGATTTCTATAGGTATACATATAATATTTCTTTGCATTATTATAAATGCGAATTGCAAGAAATGCACATAATGAGAAAATCGCAGAGAACAATCAGGAACCGCGAAAGCATAAATCCCTAAATCAATTATTTATGCGAAATATGCTTGTAATTTCGCAATTTAAAATGCACAAATATGTTTGCAAAGTAATTGCTTTAGATACCCATTGAATTGTGATAATATTGTAAAAATAATGAATTGCACACTAAACAGTGTCACACCATCAATTCATGCATTTTCACATTTTTCGCGCGTCAATGCAATGAACGAATGAACATTTTCAATTAACGCCCAGCGCGCATAATTAATACTTTTAATATTCATTTACATATCCGATGGCGAGACACACGGTGCACGCAATATAAATATTTTCATATAGATTTTAGGTGCAAATAATAAATACCTATAACACTCAACCACAGCCACACATCGCTGGCTGCATATTTGGCTTGCTATCCAGCCGAAACGAGGTGCATTTATATCATATTTGGCGGTCGCATTTTCAATAAACCATAATAACAACAAGCCAGTAAGTATTTAATATTAATCATTTGTATGTGAGTATATGCGACAAACCCCATCGTGTTTGCACGTACGCCAAGCGTTTGTTGCAGCACAATATCTGGTTAAAACAATAATATAAAATATAAATAAACAAAATTTTATAATATGCGGCTATTTTTATGTTTTTGAATTACTCATTATTCGCATGTGAGTAATTAAATATTTTTAATTACTAATAATTACCAAACGCGTTTCAATGCTTCTTAGTAATTTCAGAAAATAATATTTATTAATAATTGGATATTGTTTGCTGGTCGCCAATGAAGGTGAGGTGTTTAATTTGCTATTCTTGTTGATTTCTATGTGACTAATTTAAAACTAGTGATCAATAACATTTATTTCTTATCAATATTAATGTTACTCGAGTCGCGCGAGTAAATGTTAAATAAATGAGTAATGAATTATTTTTGCAATGTGCAATTAAATTCGCGTACACCCACATAATATGCTTATGCTTCATAGTTTACGTTAACACAAAACACAATTTATGCGAAAATGTGAGTCAAAAGCACAAAGCAGGGCATTTGCAATTTCCACAACTATGTTAATGACTCGCATTTTCCTTGCAGATTTCTCGAAATTCGAGGAAATTCAGATTTCGAGAATATTCGCGAATAGCCTCCGACTGAGCCACAGTGGATATGGTAGGCTGAGATAAATTAATTTAGATTTATGCAAATTAATATATTATAATGTGTATTACGATTATGGTAAATATGTTTGCATTGGTTTTGCGCTTGCATGTGATAATCTCCCTGTGAAAGCAGGAGTGTGCCGTGCCCTCGAACACATTCGCACCTTCCAACATCAACAAACACCACAATCAATCGCCTTCCTTCCCATCTCCATCTACCTCTAAACTGCGCTAATCTGCGAGTCATCTCATAATATTATCCCGCGAATACTAAGAAATATTTGCGTACGGGGTCGCTAGTGAAATTTCGTCGCTCGTTGAATTGGTGGACGCATACTTATCGAATTTCATTTTGCAGTAATGTTCAGGACAATAAAACGTTGGCACCGATATTAAATATAACAAATGTAAATGTCCTCGACTCGGCTCGAAACTAGCGTACGCTTTTCGCTAAATTGTGAATGTATTTAGTTATGAACGAACGAACGTTGGCCATATCTATCGATAGGCGATACAAATGTGCCACACAGTCATTCAATATTTGTGCATTTCGAATCAGTTCGACATCGGTAGCATGTTTACGCGCGTGTAGAAGTGTATTTATGATGAAATTCCATGCGAGCGGCACCGGCAGTAAAACCCGATGATTTCGCAGCTCGGTGATCAGTGTCCCGATAGCTGATGGTTTTATCACTAACACTGATTGCGCCGATATTTTCCGACCATAAACCTGCTAACCACGAAAATATTCCCAATGCGATGCTAATAAGCGCGATATCGGCGCGCCGATTCCTGTTCTATGCATATTTGCATAAATGGCCGAACGCACACATTTTTTGATGCTCATTCCATCAAACACGATAGCCACCCACTTTTAAGACTTACCCATCATAAGAAAGGTTCTAAAAGTTGCCACCAGGTCCACATCCTTAGCTGTAAATCCCAACATTAACATTGTTACACTTGATTCACATTTTAAGTATTTTTAAATTAGTTGATTGATTTGGACGGTTGAGTTTGCGTATATTTATCCCAACTTGTGAAACGAGGGCGCCGTTTCAGTGTGTAAATTAGGGTTCCTCAAGTCTTGATTTCGAGAAAATTCGAGATGTCTAGAAATATGAAGAAGTATAGAGAAATATAAAGAAAAGATGCAAAACAAGAAACTGATATTGCTTGTCTTGATATTTCAAGTGTAGAATGTTATTCAAGGGTAGTCGTTGAAAAAAAGTGTTCCGAGTGATAATCTTTTATTTAGCACATTAAGTACAAATTTGCGCATAATTTTCCATACTTGGAAGTAAAAACGATCAACGAAACGAGTAGTTGAAACCAAAACACCATCAGCAATTCAATAACTAAATAAACTAAATATAAATATAAAAGACACGAAGATTATAATAAAATAAGGTATAACTGCATGGCATTGCTTGGATTCATCTGCAATGCACGCACAAAATGTGTGCAGTGTGTTTAAACGGCAGTAGTAAGCAGTCGAAAGTTACGAGTACGATCGCATTAACGAGACTTAATTTATTTAATGATATCATTGGCAGGTAATCGTATAGCTCGCTTAAGTATATTTAACAGTCA